>QFAX02000459.1:0-197357 GCA_003412495.2 Echium plantagineum
TGGTGCAGGTTTTTAAATCCTAAACCTCCATATTCTTTATGGAAATGGAGGAATTCCCAATTGATCCAGTGAATTTTCCTCCCTTGTGTTCCATTCCAAAGGAAATCCGCCATGATTTTATCAATATCATGTAGGATAGAAATAGGGAATTTGTAGATTCCCATCGGGTAGACCAGAATGGATTGTAATACAGACTTTATGAGAACTGTTCTACCAGTGAAGGTCAAAAATTTTGAATTCCAGGAGCTGATTTTCCTTTTGATTTTTTCTATAATATCTAGAAAGATTTGTTTCCTGTTAGCGGTAATGTCAAGCTGAATTCCCAGATATTTTCCAAATTGCTCAGCGGATTTAATACCCAATGTTTTGAGAGCCAATTCTCTGAATTTGAGGGGTGATTTTGGGCTGAAGGTGATGATCGATTTATTATGATTGATGACTTGACCTGAGTCCGTGCAAAATTGTGAAAGGGTGTCAGAGAAGTTAGCAATTGTCGTTGGGTCAAGCTGAATGAAGAAGAAGCAATCATCAGCAAATAGGAGATGGGTGAGAGCAGGAGCTTTCCTTGCAATGGAAATACCTTTAATGTTTTTATTGTTTTGTTGATGTATCAGAGAGGATGAGAGAGCTTCGGTGCAAAGGGCAAAAAGAATAGGAGATAAAGGATCCCCTTGTCTAAGACCGCAGGAGGGTGTGAAAGTGTCAGATGTTTGTCCATTGACAATAAGAGAGTATTGAACTGTAGAAATACATTGTTCAATAATTTGCACCCAATGATTAGGAAATTTGAGGTGTTTGAGTAGGGAGAGCAAGAAGTTCCAATTAACTCTATCAAATGCTTTACTCATGTCAATTTTAATTGCAGCTGATCCATATCTTTTATTCTTGGAGTTGCGAATGGCATGAGTAAGTTCTTGTGCCATGATACAGTTGTCTTGGGCCCCTCTTCCATAGATAAAGCCATTCTGATATGGGGAGACCAGGGAATCAAGGTGTGGCTTAAGACGGTTAACCAAAACTTTAGAGGCAATTTTGTAAATGACATTACATAGATTGATTGGCCTGTATTCTGAAATGGTTTCTGGTTTAGATACTTTGGGGAAGAGAGTGATGAAAGTATTGTTGATTTCTTTAAGAATATAGCCTTGGTTGAGAAATTCAAGAGTGGCAGCTGTGACGGCTGGTCCTACTGTGTTCCAGTTTGTTTGATAGAATTCGGCAGGGAATCCATCAGGTCCTGGAGATTTGTAAGGTGCCATCTGGAATAGCGCTTGTTTGACTTCTTCGGCTATGAAGGGTCTATTGAGATCAGCAATTTGGCAGTCATCGAGAGTGCGATTGATAAAAGATAGGGAGGGGAAGGAGTTGTTGGAGGACTGGGAGATAGTGGAAGGGGGATTAAAGAGTTTTATGAAGTATTCCTTGCAGTGATTAAGAATATCTAAATTATTGGTAATGAGGTTATTATGGTTATCTTTGATTTCAAGGATGTTATTTATTTTGGTTCGATGTTTAACGTGTGCATGAAAGAATTTAGTGTTGCGATCTCCATCATTAATTGCCGTGACTTTGGCTCTTTGACGCCAGTATTCTTCTTCAGCATTTAGAAGAGAGTCTAACTGAAGGCGAATTTGTGCTTCATCATGAGTGTAGGTGTTGGATTTATTTGTTTTTTTTTGGAGGGATAAGAGTTGATTTTGGATTTTTTTTATTTGAGAGAAAATGTTTCCCACTCTTGAATTGTTCCATTGTTTGATAATTTGTTTAGCATGTTTAAGATTACAAGTGAGGAGGAAAGTGTGGGATGGGTTAGGCCTTTTAGGGTTAGGAGGGGCAGTGTTGGAGGACCAAGAATTTTTGATGATCTTGTGAAAGTCAGGGAGTTTGGTAAGAAATGATTCAAGCTTAAAGGGTCGATGGGAGTTAGGGATATGGGTTTTAGTAGAAATGACCAGGGGACCATGGTCCGATCTTTGAATGGGGAGGAACGTGCAGTCAGCTCCTGGAAAACAACTGAGAAATTCGAAGTTCCCCATTGCTCTGTCGAGTTTCTCAAATACTTTAGAACCTTTACGATTTCCAGACCAAGTGAAAGGGCAACCTTTGGAAGGGAGATCTTCAAGGCCCAGAATTGATGAGAAGTTAAGTAACTGGGTTGAACCAGAGATGGGCTTTTTTGGGAAGGGTAGTTTCTCCGAAGAGAAGAGAACTTGATTGAAATCCCCACAGATTAGGATGGGGGAATTGTGGAAGGGTTTGAGGGAAGATTCTAGATTATCCCAAGTTTCCTGACGGAGAGGGAGGTGAGGATGACCGTATATGCAAGCTAGGTACCACGGAGTTTGAAGTTCCGTGGTGATCTCGAAGAGAAGAAGGTTCTTATTTAGAGTTATAGGAGAGTGATTGATATTGGACGAGAATCCAATCCAAAGACCCCCACTATGGCCCATGGCATCAAAACCATAAGAGGAGGGAAAGAGAAGTTTAGAGAGCCTAGTATTAGCTAAATCAACCGAAGAGAGAGTTTCGGAAAGAAAACAAATGTCAATTTTATGATACTTCGTAAGCGAAGTTAAAATTTGAACTGTAGAGGACTGACCAAGTCCTCTACAGTTCCAAGCAAAGATTTTCATAATGGCATTTGGGGTTGTTTAGGTACAACCACCAAAGACCAATCATAAAAGTCATAATTAGCTAAATTGGACCAATTAATTATATCAACATAAGAGTCATCAAACTTAGTAGTATTATAGGGGTTAGGTGAATTACCTGAGCAAGAGCCATTAGTGCTAGCCGATTTTCCTTCCTTTTCCTCAGCAGATAAGGTCCCCTCCTCGGTTTCTTCTTCCTCTGATCCAGAAGAGCTTTCTTCTTCCTCTTGGGTTGCTGATTCTTCTTCTTCAACTCCATAGTCTTGATATTCTTTGTCAGAGTCCTCATCGGGGTCGTCTTCCTGCTCCTCCTCCGTTTCAGCTTCTTCCTCAGATCCAGATTCTTCCTCTTCTTCTTCTTCTTGTAGTTTCCTTAGTGCTTCATTTTCTAAAATGATAATCTGTCTCCTGCTTGGCCCAGCTTCCAGTGCTTCAGATCCTGAATTGTTTGTTGCCAATTTTTTGGATTTGGGTCCAACTACACTGCCACAATCAATGTTAATATCTGCTGTTCTTTTCCTTTTGCCTCCATGTCTGGATCTGAATTTTCTAACAATAGAATTTTCAAGTCCCCAAAGCTGGAGCTGGCCTACACTGTTTGATGTATAGTCAATAAGAAGTTCGGCCAGAATGGTGAGTCCAATACTTGTTGGTGGAATATGATTATCATCTTCCCAGTGGATTCTACTGATACTTGTTTGCAGATGATAAAGTCGGTCAATTATAGTATTGATTGGATTGGGACAGTTTCTGATCCAGCTTTCTTCAATTGGACTGTTGGATCCATGCCATTCATTTGCAAGGAAATTAGAAGTGATGGGTGGTAGATCCTCAATATCGTGCCAAGGTCCAAAGATAAGAAAGTTGGAGTTGTTCTTATCTTCATTTTCTGATAAAAGACAGGCAAATCCTTTGAGTTTTTCTTCCACAGCTTTATTCCATTTATCCAGATTGTTAGCCGCCACACCATAGATCACAATAACTGTTGGTGTTTTGCAGATGACAAAACCAAGCCATTTCGAGGGAGAGAATGTAGATGCAGCTGAAATCCAATTGGTGTCCGAGCTTAGGTGTATTCCTGTGGATGGGGATTGCGTGGAATTGTGTAGGAGTGAATCAAAGAATTTGACTCCATTAACTGAGCCACTTTCTGTTGGGAAACCTGCTCTGTTAAGGATATCCTCCCAGAGTGAATTCCAAGATAGATTCAAGTCTTCTCTGTACTTCTGAAGTGCAGCTTGGGTCTGGATCCATTCTGGGTGGTAGTTATCCTTAATGACATCTTCAAGAGGGGGGAGGGGCAGATTACTAGGCAGAACATCTTCAACTACGGACATGGCCATTGCTTGTTGTAGATCTTGTTCATAATTCATCTGACCTATCTGATCTGAACCATCTGGTGAACTGGGTAAATTGAGATAGAGTGGTGGTGGTGAATTGTTGATGTCATTGATGTTTTGGGTTGCTGGTGATTGGGGTGAAGGATTGTTTGTTTGGCTATGGATTGAAGGGCCCTGTCTAGGTGGTCTGGTTCTAGGTCGAGTGGGATGGTCTCCAAGGATGATGAGTTCAATGATTTCATCAGCCATAAAGGTTTGTTCAGCTCTGGCCGGGGTAGCTTGTTCATTAACCGGGTATCTTGCATTAACAGGCTCCACATTTATGGTATTATTGGGTGAGATTGACATGTCTGTGAGAGGGGAGAAGTGATTGTCTGGGGAATGGTTGTGAGGCTCATTTTGATAATGGTGCTGGGGTTGGTTGATGGGTGGTGGGAGGGGTCTATTATGCAATTGTAAGTGAACAAGAGTACTGCGAAATTCATTGGAGTTAGGAAGAGCTCTTACCCCATGGTCAAATAAAGGATGCTCCAGATCGACATGAAACAGTAGGTTGTTATCAGCATTATTGCGGAAGAGTTGTTCCATGATATTGTTAAGTGCTCCCTCAGGATGGAATCGACAATGTGAGATTGAATGGCCAATACGCCCACATTGATAACATACTCTGAAGATTCTCTCATATCTGAAGTTGACCCAGTGTGGTGGTGAGCCTGGTAAGTCAATGAAAGTTCCTGGTATGATTGGAGCAGAAGTTTGTACTCTGATTTTGACCCTAACTGATTCAAGTGCTCTTGCTTCCGGTGCATAAAGGTCAATGACCAACACTTCCCCTGCTGTCCTAGCCATATTCCTGATGTTGGTCTCATGGAAACCTTCAACCGGGATTCCATGGATTTGAATCCATAAATCCATAAAAGGTATGGTGAAGTTTTGAAGAATCAGATTTGGGGTCCAGTGGCTAAGGACCAGAATAGCACCGTTTATGTTGAATGGTGATCGGATGATAATATCATCTTTATCATCATTATTTTCAAAGAAGAAGGTGAAAATTTTTCCCATTTTCTCGACAGCTACTGTACCTCGAAGCATCCAATGGGTGTTAACGTAGTTTTGAACTCTATCTTGCTCAAAGGTTTCCGAGTCCAAAATAAGGCCTAAGAGACTTCTTGTAGTTCGGTGTCTGGTAGTCTGAAGGTGTTCTTGGTTGAGAGGAATGATCCATCCTCTTCTCGCTAAGGGATGGCGATGGTTAATGTTGAAACGATATTGGTTTGCCATACTTTTGGTTTGATTGAAGGTTGTTTTGATACTGGTTTGGTTATTTTTGAAGCCAATATTGTTCGTAAGAAAGGTTTGCTGATTAAGATAGTGAAGGTCACTTTGAGATTGATTAACGATTTTGTTAGTTGAATAATCTTGAAAATATGACCTATGATTGGTAGACTTAAGTGTCATGATTAGCTAAGATGAATGCTGATTGGGGATATGGAAGGTTTGTTATTGGGAGAGGAGAAGGTTAGGAGAGAGGGAAAGAGAAAATTAACTATTGGTGTCTGAAGTAATGATGAGTTCTGAAATCTGTTGTTTAATCGAAGAAGGGAGAGTAGGGGTATGGAAAGAGTGAATTTGATCCAAAAAAATATAGGATGAGAGTGTTTTTAGGGGTAATTTAGGTAATGTAATTTAAAAAGAAGGGAAGGAAATGTAAGGTCTCTTCTTGGAAACACTAAAAGGTACTGTGAAACAATGGAAAACGGATCAAAGTCAGGAAAATAAGTAGCTTAGTAAGTAAGCTAATTTGCGTGTATCAAGATTAGGATGAGTATTCACAATCTAAGAAGAGTGTGAATAGAGAGAAAAAATATAAGAGAGGATTCAAAAAAATTTTAGTTGGAAGTGAGATATCTCATATGCAACTTTTGGGAAAACTTCTACCTTGTATGAGAGATAATTCTTACCAACCAAATGTTTTCCAACCTCTTCTCAAGTGGAAATGAGTGAGTATTTATAGGCAAAGACCTTGGTCTTAAAGCCTTTTGATGATGACAAGTGGAAGGTTGAGATGGAACCAAGTCTTCATTCACCAAAATGTGGTCTAACATTCTTTTGGGCTCACCTTGGGCTTTGAAGCCTCTTACCCAAAATGGGGGTTTCCTTCTTAATAAAAGAAGGCCCTCATCAGTAATTAATATATTCCTTGTAATTAATATAACAATTAACAGTGTATAAGAAGTAACTAAATGTTAACTAACATAAATATGGAGTAAGATTCGACTAACATTTTAACATTCGACTAACATGTTAACATTTAAACATAAATAATATTTTACATTCGACTAACATTTTAACATTTTAACGAACATTCCACTAACTAACATTTTAGTAATTAACTAAAATAATCGAGCAACATTTAACATTCTAACATTTAAAGTTTAACATTTACTAACTCTTATTTTAACATGGACTAGTTTACTAACTAGTATTCTAACATTTAAAATAATCGAGTAACATTTAACATTCTAACATTTAACATTTACTAACTCTTATTTTAACATGGACTAATTTACTAACTACTATTCTAACATTTGCTAAGTAACTTACTAATTCGTATGTTAACACTAATTTACTAACTAGTATGTTAACATTTACTAACTTTTATTTTAACATGGACTAATTTACTAACTAGTATGTTAACTAATTGACTAAAATAATATACTAATTCGTATGCATAACATTTAACTAATCCTATGCATAACAGTACATCTAATCCTATGCATAACATTTAACTAATCGTAATTCGTATGCATAACATTTAACTAAAATAATTTACCAATCGCATGCATAACATTTAAAGATTTTACTACAATAACATACTAATTCATATGTTAACTAATTTACTAACATACAAGTTATGAGATAATCGAGCATTTAACATTTAACATTCTAACATTTTAGTTAACTAACTAATAATAATCGAGCATTTTAGTTAACGTTTAACATTCTAACTAACATTTACGTTAATTAACTAAGAAAATTGAAATTGCTAAGGAATAATTAAGATAACTTACTTGTTAAAGGCTAAAAATTGGACCAGCTTCAAATTTGACAAAATCGAACAGCTTCAAAGTATAAGTTGGAGGATGAAATGTAGGAATATTTGCTATTGTGGCTAAGTAAGAACTTCTACCTTGTATGAGAGATAATTCTTACCAACCAAATGTTTTCCAACCTCTTCTCAAGTGGAAATGAGTGAGTATTTATAGGCAAAGGCCTTGGTCTTAAAGCCTTTTGATGATGACAAGTGGAAGGTTGAGATGGAACCAAGTCTTCTTTCACCAAAATGTGGTCTAACATTCTCTTGGGCTCACCTTGGGCTTTGGAGCCTCTTACCCAAAATGGGGGTCTTCTTCTTGATAAAAGAAGGCCCTCATCACAACGTCTTCTATTCCACACGCCAAATGCGTCCTTCCTTACTGCTTTCATCGAGCGGTGGCACCCGGAAACAAATACATTTCACATGCTCTTTGGTGAAATGACAATCACTTTGCATGATGTACATGCAATTCTAGGGATTCCGATTGTTGGTCTTCCTGTCAAAAAAGCTGAAGGATTCATTAAGGACGATGAGGTGGAGTCATTCGTCCAATTCAAGAGGGGTAATAAAAGCGCAGTCATTTTACGAAGCATTGAAGAAGGTTGTATCCGCAGTGGAGCTCGCAGTCCAGAGGCAGTTGCTCGTGGGTTCTTATGGCATCTACTGGGCTCGTCATTGTTCCCCGACAAATCGGGGACCCTCGTCCCGATCGAGTACTTGAGCGTGTGTCAGGACGTTGGTAATTTTGTTCAATACGCTTGGGGTGCCACGGTCCTTGCGTTTCTCTACTACCAGCTTGGGAAAGCATCGGGGCGTGAGTCCAGGCAACTAGCGGGATACCTAACTTTACTCGAGGTATGAAAACATATAAGTCATAAATATTTTATAAAATCTTATGATTTGAAAGTAACATGGGCTGGATAAGGACAAGGGGGAGGTGTGGCGGGCCATCTGTTGTTGGACCAGGCCAGTCCAGATGGAGCTGAAGACCAGGGACGCGCGGACCAACCTTGATAGATGATGAGTTGGACTACGGGGGTGGACCGCAGCCTGTTACTGCTGGACGCACGGACTGATGTAGTCCGGGCTTGTTGCTGCGCCTAGGCTGCTATTGCCATGGTTTGCTAGGCTGGAAGCTGTACTGGAGCTGGTTGGCAGACTGATGGGTTGAGGCAGAATTGGACCGAGCTAGAAGGAGGGAACGTCCATCAGTTTGAGAAGCTTGCTTAGCAAGGCCAGACTCTTCTAGAATAAATTTGTACCGGGCATTACAGAAATCAGGTAAAGGGTTGGATTGGCGAATGTGAGTACCAAAGCTATTACAATCTTCTGTTAGGCCCAAAACCAATTGAAGAACCAATCGATTGTTCGGAACAGGAGGCCCAACATTTTTAAGTTGATCAGCTAAAGTTTTTAGACGTTCACAATTAGCAGAGGCATTGGTGAAATCCGCCACATTGATATTAGAGAATTCCTGTGCAAGGGCACTACCTGAGATCCTTCATTATCCGACAAAATAGTTTTTAATCGATCCAGGAGGCCATAGCAGTAAGATTCGGTTCAATTATAGTGTGCAACAATTCAGAAGAAATAGTGGCATTAATCTACTATAATACAGTAGCGTTCAATGTGGACCAATCCTCATTATAGCAATCCGATGGTGCAAAGTTTTCGTTCGGAAGTATATGGTGAATGACCTTCGTAGAACGACAATGAATTTTAAATAATTCGGCCTAGGTGGAGTACTGGACGTTTTTTATGTCAAGAGTAAAAGAGATACGATAATTGATGCTAGAAAAGGCAAATGAGGGTGCAATTTGTTATTCGAAGGAGGTGGTGAAGGAGGTGTGGTGGTGGAGGAGGTAATTTCGGATGCCATTATTATTGGGAAGTAGTGGCAGTATGGCTTTGGAATAATAAAATAATACTCCCTCCGTCCCTAAAAGATTGTCACATTTTGACTTTTGGTGGTCAACAAAACACGATTTAAAATATAAATATCTATTATTTTACATGCGAAAAAAATTATAAAAAGTTAATATTTTAAAAATAAATATTGAGACGAATCTAACAAGGTCCCACAAGACTATATTATTTCTTATCGTTTAATGGGAATTCATGATCAAATTTTGTAATGTTTGACTAACAAAAGTCAAAATGTGACAATCTTTTAGGGACGGAGGGAGTATAAAGTATTAGAAGATGGGGAAAAGCCAAGAAGAATTTTGGCCGAATGAATTTTGTAGGGGTGGGGGGCGGTGGCTATTCGACTGGAGAAGAAAAAAAGAAAAAGAAAATTTAGGTTTAGAGGATCTGATTATCATGAAAGAATTATTTGCTTAATTGATTAATACAAAGAAGCGTCGCCTATTTATACAATAATTCTAGGGTAACAATTAGGGTCTATACTATGTGGGCCTACGCTAGGTTACATAATTAATATATTCTAATTATATGTATACTCGTTTATTTTTTATCATCAATTTTCTTTTATTATGTATGCTCGTTGGATTTTTATAATTACTTAATGACATTAACTATTTTGTTATAATTTTATTAATTAATGAATTCTAATATTATATTTATACAATTATTAATTCAATTTAAAAATATTTATACAAATGGCTTATTTAGTAATTTACATATATGAAGGAAATATGGTAGGGTCAAATTTGTCAATATAGCGTACGTTCAGTGACCGGTTAACAAACACTTATAAACTTTTCAGTATTCAGAGTCAGTCATCATTCAGTATTAGGTCACTTATTGTCACACTTCAGACTTCAGATTTAACAAACAGGCCCCAAGTATGTAAATATTTTTAAATGTATCTACTATTATTATTTTTGTACTACGATCAATTGGCACGCATTATATACAAATCACTCGTTCATCTAGCTAACATAAGTGTCTTGACAAATCAAGGTATGAATATGAGTCGTGGTGTACGTACACAACTTACTTTGCAACATGTTTACTTTTATATACAACAACATTGAAAATTAGCATAGTTGTGATTGTGTTTCGGCCTTCTTTACAGTTCAATGGAACAAGCGCATGAGTCTTCTTGGTACGAGCTCTTCTACCACCCCTTTGGATTTTAATAGCCTAATGGGTGAGTGTTATTTACTACCTTGGATTATTAATACTCACGCTACTCTTTCATGCTACAAAAACTTTAGCATGATTATTCGATTAATATGATGCTCCTCGTATATGATTGTTTATGTGATATTACTTTCACTTGTGCTTTGTGCATTTTCCAGGACCAAAATACGAAGACATCTATTGGAACGGGTGAACGAAGGGGTGGACTATACTATTTCAGTGACTTTGGAAACAATAATAGTGGAGTTATGTTCGCAGTTCAACAAGCTAGTCTGTAGTTAGAGCATAGACGATAGGTTACCCTTACGAGAAAGTCACATTTACCTTTATTTAGTCGGGATAATTTACATTTGAATAAGCTTGTGCAATTTGTCATAAAGCAAAACAGACTCGTGACATGTTTTATGATGGTGGCAATAAAGCATATTGTTGTTTTGATTTAATTCACTGTGATCTTTCTTATTGTTTTACTTCTTCTTGTAGTGCTCATTATTTCTTGACCTTAGTTGATGATTAGTTGAGATATGTATGTGTTATTTTATTACATGAAAAGATTGAGGTTTATGATGTGTTTATGAAATTTCTTTCCATGATAAAAAGACAATTATGAAGTGATGTGCATCAGGTGCCTTCTGATAATGCTACAACAATCAATTGTATGAAACCTTAATTTTGTAGTCGTGTCATACTATTTCAAACTTCATGTGTTAGCAGTCTCAACAAAATGGCCATGTTGAGAGAAAACATCGTCATATTTTGTTAGTAGAACAGGCTTTACATTTTCAGGGCCAACTTCTTATTGATTTTTGGAAAAAATGTGTATTGGGTGCAACATATTTAATTGATGTGTTAGTAGAACGTCATCTCGTATTTAGGATTTTAAATCATCTTATGAAATGTTGTACGGAAACCGTCATACTTATGACGATATGAGAGTCTTTGGTTATTTGTGTTATGCCCATGATTTACGTGTTATCCGTCTAATAAGAATGGATGGAAGTTAATTGATGTATGTTCAGTCTAAAGAGTAATTTGTGTCTCGGGATGTCGTCTTTGATGAGCATGAGTTTTCGTTTGTTAAAATGGATTGTGATGATACGATGCTTCAGGGAGGGAGTGAAGTTCTTGCTTTAGACGATGAAGGACAAGGCCGAACAAGTGGTGGAGCTTGCAGATCGTTGTTCGGACCTTCATGTTGAGGACAAATTGGTGACTGTTGTAGCATCGGATTCGGATCGACAACCTTAGGCGGATGTACTTAGTGGATCGGGGGACGAGTTGCCAAATACTCAATTAGGCAGTGTGCATAGGGTCGGTTTTACTCCGACACATCTTAACAATTTTGTGACATGTGATTAGTCCACCCCTCTCTCAGCACTCACCCGTTTCCGATCTTGTCTCAAGTATTTTGTATCCTCTTGCACACTGTCTTAATTATGATTGCTTTACCACTAGACACCGGGGTTTTCTTGCTACTATAACTGTAGGTGTAGAAACGAGGTCATATGCCCATGAATCAGGCGATCAAGGATGGTGTGAAGCTATGTTGAGTGAAATTCGTGCTTTGGAGGATAATGTTAGTTGGAGTTTAGTGGACTTGCTTCCACATATAAGAAAAATCTTGGGATCAGGTGGTTGTATAAGATTAACTTTATCCCTAACGGAAGTGGTTGAGCTTTTGAAAGCAAGGCTCGTGGTATTCGGTAACCATCAGGTTGAAGGGATTGATTATTCTGACACTTTCCCGCCAGTTGTTAAGATGTATACTATACGGATTCTTGCTTGGTGATCTTCCTGTTGCAGTATATATGAAACTTCCACCTAGTTTTCAGAATAATGAGGCTAACAAAGTGTGTTGCCTACGTATGTCGTTAAAGCAGGCACCTCGTTGTTGGTTTGCTAAACTTTCTATTGTTTTGACTACTTATGGTTTCACTCGGTCTCAATCAGACTGTTCATTGTTCTCTTATATTCGCAAAGGACTTCAAGTGCATGTTCTTATTTACGTTGATGATATGACTATTTCTGGTACCGTTTTGATTTCTGTAGACACTAAAACATTACCTTTATGCATGTTTTCATATGAAGGATCTGGGGGTGTTGAAGTATGTATGGCTATTGAGGTGGAACGAAGTGGTGAAGGTATTTGTTCGTGTCCAAAAAAATGTACTCTGGATATTATCAATGAGTGTCGTTTGTTGGAAGGTCGCCTGCAGCTTTTCCTATGGAACAAAATCACAAGTTTGGGGCTTTCTTTAGTCCACATCTAATAGATGGAGAGAAGTACAAGCAAATTATTGGCCGCTTAATTTATTTGTCTTACACTCGTCCAAATATTGCATAAGTTGTACAAGTTTTCTCAAATCCTTTAAGAATTGAGAAAGGATCATTGGCATGCTTATATCTGGATAGGGCGTTACATGAAGAGCTCTCCTAGACAGAGAACTTTGTTGCGATTTGATTTTGGTTTATAGTTGTCTAGTTTGTGCGATTCGAGTTGTCCAAATATTAGACGGTTTGTTACTGGTTGGATGGTCTTTCTTGGTGATCCACCGATTTCTTGGAAGAGCAAGAAAAAGAAAAATGTGTCGTTAGCAGATGCATAATACAACTCTACAAATGCTTTAGTTTGTGAGTTGAAGTAGTGGTTGAAGGGACCATTAACATTTGGGAAAGCAACAATTTGTCATGTTAATGAATAAGTTGGACGTTTATGACCTACATGCTCCAACTTGAGGGAGGGTGTCTGAATATATTAATACTATAATTATTACAATTATATAGTAATATTATTCTTAAGTTATAATTATATTTTGGACAGTGTATTATGTGGTCCACTTTGTTTAAACCAAACCTTCTCTATTGTAATGTCCTCATTATTATTCATTTAGAAATTCTATTCTGTCAGAGAACCACAAATAAAAACGAAGAAACTAAGTGATAATATAGAAAGAAATACATGAAATATTATTGATGCAAAATAAAAATTTAATCCAATTGGTAACTAATTAACATAAACAATTTAGACTTAATTATTAAAATGTTCCATAATATCTTATAGATATTAATCTCTAAAAAATGAGTATCCCTACAATTCCATACCCAAGAAGAAGGAGAATCCTTCCAAGGACAACACTAGGTGTGGCACCTCCAATGATCACAAGACTGTATGGCTCATTATGGTTCGGTTTTGGTGCGCCCGTCACGTAAATGAACCTTGGAGATGGAGGGACTTTACAACATTGGCCTTCCTTTGGTGGCGATGGTGGTGGCGGTAAAATCAGAGGAGGAGGTGGAGGCCACAACGGTGGTGGAGGAGGTAATGGTGGCGGTGATGGGTCGCACGTGGGTGGAGGAGGAGGTGGTGGTGGTGGTTGTAGTGGCGGGTCGCATTGACTCCCACATGGACATTCTCCACATTTGATACTAAGATCAGGCATTTGTGGCACACCAACAACCTCATTTTGGAGTAGAAGAAAAATCAAGAACCACAATAACATGCACATTTTGGGTTCAATGGAAACTTGAAGTTTGAGAAAAGAATAAATAATGGAGAGCTTGGAATAGCTTCTAAAATGAAGTATATATATAGTTGCATGAACCAATAGAGTAGTTGATTTTAAAGGGAATATCGATTTGAAGTTAATTTGGAAAAGATTTAGATGGAGTTGTTGTTTTAGCCAAGCATTGAGAGTAGTTTGTGTGCAATTGAAATGAAAACTAATTGCATCTAGGTTGATAACACTTTCGATCATACATGATTTTAAATTGTTTATAATTTGATCGAATATATTTTCAAAATGAATATTCTTCGATCACACATGTTTGAAAAATTGTTTATTTCCGTGGTGCGTACCATTAAGTTTAACTTTAATTGAGAAATTGACACCAACAATATTGTTCAAAACTTACTTTTGTGGTAACTTTTTAATCTTAACTGAACAATTTAGGCAAATATTTTCGTTTTAGACATTATTCGGAATTAGTGGCGGGGTGCACATACAGTCGTACCATGTGTGCATTATTATTTTGTTTAGTTAATATTATTCATTTATTCGAAAAATAATGAGCACAATAAAGTTCGTCAATGATTTATATTAAACCATCAACAAATGAAAGTAGTTAAATTAATTTAGTTAGTATATTTTTTTAACAAGAGTTTAAAAATGAAATATAAGAATAATTGTTTACTTATGCCATATAAATATTTTTAATTTATCTAGATATAGTTAATGAGGTTTTTTATCATTACATTTTATTTAAGTAACTTTCAACTAAAATAATTTATTAGAAATGTATAACTTTCAACTAAAATAATTTATATATAAATTCGAAAATGAAAAAAAAGATGGTGTTATGTAATTTTTTAGACCTTAACCATTATATGTAGGATAATATAAAATTAATTAAGTGATAACAAAAAGTGTCTTCATAAAAAATGAAAAGCTTTCATATAAATTGATTTTAAATATGATCCTGCCAATTTGTCAATAAAATCAGATTATATAATGGAACTATTATGTGATTGAAAATATCATTTTTAAAATATATATAATCATATAATAAATTTCTGAAACATATATAATCGAATATACATTCATTAACCATTGAAGTTAACTAAATATTAAGACCAATCTTCCCATTCGTGGAAAGAGCTTTCATGAAGTCCAATAGATGAAAGAGAATAAATTCCTCTTGATTGAGTGGTGTGAGAATCATACGTTTTAACCGGCCATGCCCACAAAAATCTTTATACCAATATAAATTCAAGTGGTATATACTCTTTTCAATTTAAAATAATTATTATTGGACTTTTTAAAAATTAAATTTCAATAATTAATTATTAATTACTAATTATTAATTATTCTAAATCAAATAAAATTTATATAGTTGAATTAATTTTCTTAAGTACTTTCATAATATTTAATTCTTAATTTTTTAATAAATATAATTAAAGAGTAACTAAATGTCAAACATTAACATCGATATATAAAAAAGATAATTATTTTGAACGAAAAGGAATATAATATTAGCCACAGGGTGTCATCAATCATTTATGACTAACATACTTATAATTTAGTCTTCATGAAGAATGTTGGTTCCCCTATATGATCAACCAAAATTTTCAATCTAGCATTTAATTCTCTCTAGACTATGTTTTGCACAATAAATTTGGAAGTAATTGTTACACTTTAATCTCAAATAATTATTGTGGTATTAGATCGATTTTCTAAAGATTAAAGTAACAAAAATGTTGCAATAATACAACTTCATCCAAATATTTACAACTAAATCGACAATTAACTCATAAATGTGCATCCTCGATTAGTCATTGTCCGTTAGGCTTAGTGTTAATTGTCGTTAAAAATTGCATTAGATGGAGAAAATTGAAGGCTTTGATTGGTCTTATCCTATTGCTTGTAACTTAGTTATTATTATTGTTAGAATTTGCCTTATTTTGATTATTTTGTTTTTATTTCTGTATTTTTTCTGAATGAAGTTTAATCTTTCTTATTTGTGTCAAGGGTCTTTGGCCAGGTAAGTTATAAATCGAGGGATGTACTCTAACGACAGTCTTGTAAGGAAGGAACCAATAGGATAAGAAACTAAAAACAACCCCTGCGATATTTCGATAACGTATTCATAAGTGCACAAAAGTTGAAACTCGCAATATAGAGATGTCTCCTTAATATTCTTGTCACTTACCATTAGATGGCGTTCGATGTTTCTATTTTGTATTTTGTCGTTGAAATAGTTTCCTTTTGAAGGAATAACCTTAGAGGTTAGGATTGGGCAGTGAGGAGAACTGGAGAATCCAAAAATGCTTCCAGCTACTGCCAATTCATGAAGGATAATATTCTTTGCTTTCTGAGGCAAAAAGCAGTAAAGCAAAGCCAAGGAAAGATACTAGCCGAAGGAAACTGTTTCAGGACAATTGTTGAGGAATTTGTAATTGTATAACTTGTGGAAAACACTATAAACACATTAGAATAGTGGTTTTTTAGTGTGAAATGACGATTTTAACCCCAACTTGACTATTTTTCTTATTACACTTGAAAATAGAGGGGGCAAAATAGTCATTTCCTACCAAAATATTACTCCCTCCGTTCCAAAATACTTGACTTCACGTTTTTCGAAACACAACTTCAATCATCAATTACTTTATATTTACATTATATAAAATTACAAAAAAATAATATTATGAAAGTATTTTGAAAAACGAATTCAATTATATCAATTTTATATTTTTTGAACTAATGAATATAAAGTAATTTGTAGTCAAAGTTTGACACGAATTCCCAAAACGTCAATTAAATTGGAACGGAGGGAGTATTATTCTGGTGTGCGTATAACAGATCAGGGAAGACTTGCACTAATGACATTTCAACTTGGCTCTTACACAGTATTTGATCACTAGGATTCATCCATTTCTATAGAGCCTTCCCATTTGAAATTTAATATGGAAATATTCTTTATAATCCATTAGAGTATGGGACTAACTAATACTCGCTCAGTTCCTACAAGATTGTCATATTCTGACTTTTGTTGATCAAACATTTGAAAATTTGGCCATGAATTCTCATTAAATGATAAGATATAATATAACCTTGTGGGATTTGTTGGATTGGTCTCAATATATATTTTTGAAATATCTACTTTTTATATTTTTCACATGTTGAATAATAGATATTTACGTTTTAAATTATTTTTTGATGACCACAAAAAGTCAAAATGTGACAATCATTTACGGATGGAGGGAGTAAAAAAGGAGACCTTTATTGTTGTTATGTAATCTTGGCGAGTATAGCACTAACTAATAGAAACGAAATCTTCATTGCGATATGTAATCTTTTCTAGTATGGAACTAACTAATAAAAATATTTAATAGTGAGTTGATGCTGCTCTAAAGTTTTGTGAATGTTAGATGTTGCTTCAACTGAATTCTTGGCCTTGTTATTTCTTGATTTTTTTTTAATGTTTTTTCCTTTCCACAAATTGCCATGCTTGTTCCTCCATATCCATTGTTGTGCTAATGTCGAGAACTGTTGTTTGATCATATCTCGTGTGATATGATTGTAGGTGGTCCGAGCTCAGATCTTCAGTTTGCTTTAGGTTCCAGTGCAGGTCCGAGAGGAGGTCTGAGCGCAGGTCTGTACACAGATCAGTTTGCAGTTGCACCATGCCATTGTGAGGGCAAGTAACCTGCTCCTTAGAGCTTCCACTAATCGTGTCCTGTGTAATCCGAGAACCTTCATATTGCAAAGACTTATAAGCCCGAAACTTCAGTTCATGCTTTGATTCACAGGGTCATCTCGCGCTTGAACATCAGCATAGGAAGTAACCGCACATGCACTACACAATTCTGTTGATGTGGACTCGTGAGCATTTTGCTCTGCCTGATCCTGTGAGGCCTGTACTGCAACTGGAACTCAGAATGTTGAAGGCTTTGGTTGTGTTTTCTTCATTGCAACTGACGAAGGGGCCGAAACCTGTTCTGTAACTTGGGGCAACGACAGAGCAGAATCCTGCACAACCTGCTATTTTTCTTCTTACATCACTCCACCCAATGACCAATGTCCAATATGAAAACAATGCGAACAACACTCTGGGACAACGTGTTAGTTAGTTAAGCTTGGATGAGTTGTTACGTACAAATTGAGTAGAGATTAAGGGCACCTTTGCTTTTTTTTGAAAGAACTCTGCATAAACAGTTTCTGTTTGTGGAATAATGATGCAGATTAGAAAAGGTCATCAAGTTTCCTGTACAATATTTTCTCATACTTTTTGGACAACAATGACTACATAAATGGTTTCCTGACATACCCATCCATTCCACTTTCCAAATACTTCTCCATCAGCGCGTGTATAACATCAGTTCTCACTGTCAGAATAGGCAGATGATGATATTGTCGCCTCTTTCCATTTCTGTCTTTATAGCAGCAACCTTCATTCATCTCGTCATTTGCCTTGCTTTCCATCTCTCTAATAGGATAAGTCGCTTCAAATCTGCATCAAATGGAAAAAGAACAAAATATCAGTTATTTCCCCCCTAATAATCACATTTTTTAGAATTAGATGCAGTGAAGCTTAAATGTGTGGTCTGTGAGAGAAACGTTCATTCAGTATGCATAAGGCACCGATCACTTCTACTTGAATGCACAACGTTTTTCTACAGACACTATCTTCATACTTCCGTTCATAAATAGTTTATCCTCAGGATTCTATTGGATTACAAGAATAGGTTCGGATCTTGTAGCAACGTAACCACTAAATATAACTCCATCCACTCAAAGAAAGATTACAGGACTTGTTCACTTGTGGAATTACATAAAAAATCATCAGGAAACTTAAGGCATTCTGGTTTGCTCAATTAATATATCGTGGTATTGACAAAACCTTGACCCGTGACTTGATTAACACAAGCAAAAGAAAGGAGTACTTAAATGGAAGCTAGTTAAAGAGATAGGAAAAGAAAATATATCAAGAGATAATGCAATATTGTATTCTCGAGCAGAATTATCAGTTGCTGGTGAGAATTCTATTACGAAGAATTAATTAAATTAAGGAAGTTGTAGAACTTACCCATCCATTTATGGCATCTGAATGTCCATGAAACAGGCATCGAAGTCATGAGGCACCTGAAGCAAATCCAGAGCAACTTTACCACTTTCAGCACACTCGACTACAACGCCAAATTCTTTAAGGGCACCAGCAGCCAACCTGCTTTTCACTATGTTGTTGTCAACTACCAAAATTTTCTTTACGTAAGGTATCATAGATTTATCAATATATCTAATAATCTCGAGACATAGATACATCGGTCAGACATTTCATCAAACACTTGTGAAGCATGTAGAAACAACAATAACTCAGCATACATGAGGCTTCGGTGATCGATTATGCAGTCACCCCCACTCACTTTTTCCTTTCCCCTCATATAAGCTATATAAAATATTTTGTTTAAACAATATTAGTGGTGGTCAACTTTGAATAATGTGGAGTCCGCCACTGCGATTGAGATGGACAAATATTGAATCTTTGAACCAAGAACAAGCTATAAATGATTTTTCTCCACTTGTTGTATAAATTTTCTTCAGTTGGGTGATTTATATTGTAACATGGACATAAAATGAAGATTTGGAAGGAAAAGGAGATGAAGACATCGATGGAAGTGTGGAACCTTTTGAGAATGGTGGAGGAAGAAGGGATAAAGATTTCACCTAAATGTGGCGTGTGTACAACTACTAATGCGTAATGTACAAGAGTCTAATGCAGGAACCCAGAGTTTGTGAATCACTCTCCTTTCCGGGACTGGCCAATTGACCAAATGTACAGCTTATGATGCGCAAGGGGGCACACCAGGATAAGAGCCCCTCTTCCTAAAACAAATGGCAAGACAAATGGCTCACCAAATAATGGACAGGGCTCTTCGAAAGGAACAAAAATAATTATTTATTGGTAGTTAAGATCAATATAGTAAATAATTCTTATGTATAAAGTGGAATATATTGAACTCACCCGATATTATGCGGCACAAGTAATAGATGGTCTTGTCCTATATACTTCAACAAATACTCGGCCACATGATTTGACAATGTCTCACTACCAAGCATAGGTGTAATATGGGGCGATAAAAACGAAAGCTTTCTGGCTAACTCAACATTTTTTAAAAGATAAACTTCACCCAAATACCTTGAACAATGGATACAAAATTATTAAACTTTTTACAACATTTACATCAAAGAAATTTATTATACTAGTTTTATCACCTTATATAGAATGCAATGGTTGAGGCACTCAACCATCGATCATTCAAAATCTTCCCGATATGTTTCTGAACAATTCACTCAGTCCAATGCTCTCCTTCAAAGTATTTTGTCATAGGAACTTTGATACCACCGGTCATGATAGTTGGTGGTAAGTAACGCAAAATGTGAAATATCATGGAATTATGTTGAGCATTTCCTGTCTTGGGATATCCTAATTGCTCATCACAAATATTTGACTCCATACTTGTTAAGACAGACCTATTAGTAATAGCATGAACTTCGTCGTTTCTCTTATCAATCTTATTAGTAGGAGATGGGCACTGCAAAATAATGACAACAATATCGAAGTACTTACTACATAAATTCTTAACAAGTGCAACAGAACTAGAGAAGTATCTCCCTTAAGGAAGACAACATAGAATAAAGATGGAGCTAAAAATTTTAACAATTTTAGAGGCACTGAACTCAACTGAATAACTCATCATATATATAATAGTTAATAATAGCAATTAATTGATCATGTTGCTGGCTAGTAACTTTAGAGGAACAAGTAACCAACTCACTGAATGCTTATGCAACTTTGTTGTTGTTCTTACCATTTTTATTCTAAGAGGGACTCAATTAGAAGCATATATTTTCAATTAAAGTTATTTATCTCAATAAGCATATATTTTCAAGTTACTTGTCGAAACGATTAGAAATTACATCTAAAACAATCAAATTACTAATTAATAACATAGAGCTTTTTATTTGAGGTGGATACGAATAAAATAGTTTATCGAATATTCAAGTTCCAATTTTTTTTTTGTAAATTGGCTATGAGATGAGTATCGAACCCAGAACCTTCTAATCACTACTTGATATTTGATTGTTGTCGAACTCGAATACGATTTTGCTATTTGAATGATAATCTAATAGCTAAAATGAATGTTTACTAATTAAATTCGAAAGCTTTCGAATATGTTCATTTCGAATTCGAACGGAATATTTGATTCGAATTCAATATTTATATATTCGTGTATATTACATTATTATTATTATTTTATACGGCAAAAGGCTGGGCTAGGGAAGCATTTGAATTCTAAGAGAATATTCAATTGGAATTCGATCAATATATATAATATAATATATATGTATATTGTTAATTTATATGAAAATATGTGCATTCAAATTCGATTATCAAACATGTCAAATATCAAACTGAATTCAAATAATAGTAGAATAGTAACGAATCATATCCGAATTTGATTTCATTATTCGAATCGAATATGAATTCAAATTCAAATAATATTATAAAAATTGAAACTGGATGATATTCAATTCGAATTTGATTTCGTTCGGTGCGTATCCACCCCTTCTTTTAGTATATGTGCCTTATTACTTATCATTTCAGTTAGCTTCTGAAAACTTGGGAATATTCTCATATGGAGTTTAAAAAAATATTTGATTAGAATTTGAATATATCTATAAATATTTTATTAATTTATATAAGAAGATGTATATCCTAATACAGTTTCTAGTTTGAATATAAAATAGGACGAATATTAAATCGGACTCGAATATCAATAGAATAGGACGTATCGAATTGAATCCAAAATGAATTTTAGTATTCGGAATCAATACGATTACACATTCGAATATTATTGTTATAAATACTAAAATTTGATTATATTGGAGTTTAATTCGATTCGGTCTTTCATTGTTCATTTTTAACCCTTATTATTATTATTATTATTATGAATGATTGAATTTTAGGTGCTTCATGAGTTTAACAAACTAGCATTCGATAAAATTGGGTCATCTTTAGCTTTTATGGATAATTCCAATTGAATTGCATGGTGGCCCAATAACTTGGACTTGTTCATCCATTGCTTGTCCAATCATGGAAGCCCATTAACACCAACTAAAAAGAGATATCCAAGCAGCCACTTAGATAGCGCTTTTGAAGCGCTATTGTAGTACACATAGGATACCGCTTCCGAAGCGCTATCGAAGTATTATGTTGCATAGCGCTGTTCAGGCGCTATTGTAGGCCTCTAAAAGAGTTATTGTAGTTGACGTAACTCTTTTTCCTATAGCGTTTTCTAAAGAGCTATCCAAGATACACATTGGATAGTGCTTAAAATATTGAGCGCTATCTAAGTATTTTTTTTAAATTTCGCCTTTTTTTATTTCAAAACATCGAAAAGAGCTATCCAAACACCAACTTAGATAGCTCTTCAGAAAGGCGCTATCTTAGTGGAGCTATCCAAGCTAATATTTGTAGTAGTGATGATGTATTGTTATGTGTTGTATAGTTCACCACAATGTATTAGCATTTTATAACATAAATGAAGTCTTTTTCTGTCATCATCCATCGCACGGTGACTCTGGTTTTCATATTGATGACGATCCTAACCTCAGGGTCGCCGACCGGGGTGGGTCGTTACAATTTCGGTATCAAAGTCTAGGTTGCGGATTTTTGTGGTATTAAGTGTGGTTATGTGCTTAGGTCTAAGGTTATGTGGAGTCCTCAGTATATGAGTTGTGTTTCTCGAGTCTAGACGTCGTCGACTGTTGAGGATGCCACCTTATGAGAGTTGTCTGAACCCAATGTGAATTTGCTTAGATTTTACGTGAGACATGTTGTGTTTAGAAATTGATTTGAAGTAAGTGGGGATGTGATTCGAAGGTTGATGTGGATAAGAGAAGTAACTGGATTTGAGGAGACTCACGTGCCTTCGGTTGGTAAGATTAATTGAGAAGTCGGCATTTGGACATGTACCACATGTTATGTTGGAGTCTCTTGATTGTAATAAATCTGAATTATGCACCAGACTTCATGAGATAGTATGATAAGATGGTGACTAAGATTTTAAGAATAGTAGGGAAGAAACAAACAAAATTTGTTGGAACTAATTTTTCAGTTTAGCCTTTGAAATTATTGGGATTTGATGTCTCTATTTTAACGTGAGGATAATAAGAGTTATGGTGTTGGTGTTCTTATAATACATAGATAAATGCGAAAATATAATTTGTGGTGTAATGTGTGTCAAACGTTAATGGGAGTAGGAAGATTTCACTGACCCTGGAATACTTAGAAAAGTACTTTAATGAGAGATACTATTGTAGAGTACAGAAGTCCGATATATAAGAATGGGTTTAGTATGACGGAGGTAGAAGAACTGTATTTCGACAACTAGTTTATGGAATAGTTAACAGATGGGTATATCCATGCATTGGCAAGAGTACCATGAAGGTACTTATGTCACTTGCCTAGGACTGTTCGCACGTTTGGTAATAGTGTATTGTATAAATGAGAATTGTCAAAAGTGAGAACACAAGTCTTGAGTGAGTATGAGTATTTTGATATGATAAATAATAAGTTAGAAGATGAGTAATTCTAGTGATGCTATATTGAGTAGTGAAAGTGTGATTTTTTGATATGTGATTTTTTTTGAATTTTTGGATATATATAATAAGAATATAAGTAAAATGAGTGAAAGTTTAGCTTACTTGATTAGTTCCTTTCTCTAAAAGGTAGAGGTCATGGGTTCAAGCCCTCCAAGCTTCATTTTTAACATATTTTCGAACTATTTTTGGTACTTTGACTATTTATTTATTTACTTTCTCGTCCCTAAAAGATTGTCACATTTTGACTTTTGTTGGTCAAACATAACAAAATTTGACCATTAATTATCATTAAATGGCAAGACATAATATAGTCTTGTAGGACCTTGTTAGATTCGTCTCAATATATATTTTTCAAATATCAACTTTTTATAATTTTTTCTCATGTAGAATAATAGATATTTACGTTTTAAATCGTATTTTGTTGACCATCAAAAGTCAAAATGTGACAATCATTTAGGGATGGAGGTAGTATTAATTTAGCCCCCTGTATTTTATTTTTCTCAAAGTTGGCCCATTCTTTATTTTCATCCTGATTTCGTCCCTGATTCCAACTAATATTTCTCAGTTGTTTATTCTCTCCCCTAATATTGGGAAGTCTGATTCGTCAAAGAGACAATCAGTGAATCGAGCAATAAATAAATCTCATGTGGAAGGTTCCAAATCCTTTGAGGACCCATCTTAGTGCGTTGTGGTAGTACTTCCAAATATTCTTAGATGGGAAATATTAGGTTCCTGACCCAAAACCAATTCCAAAAGGGATGTTGTATGATAATTTGTTGGCCTAATGCGAACCAGTGCTGTTGCATGGGCGAACTAGTGCTGTTGCATGGGCGATAGCATGCCCATAACAAGTAATTGGTAATTTTGTGTTAAGAGTCTATTGAGTTCCACTCTAAATCAATTGACAATAAAAGGAATAGCCCAGGATCTTATATATTGACCCGGGAGGACATCGACTTCCGATGTGGGATGTGCATCTTATCACTCCCCCTCACGTGTAACCCAATCGTCGACGGAATTTTCTTGCCGGAATAACATCGGCGGGGTACACGTGCCTCATTAACTCGGGTTTTGCTTATGATACCATGTTAAGAGTCTATGGGGTTCCACTCTAAAACCAATTGGCAATAAAGGGAGTAGCCCAGGATCTTATATATTGACACGGGATGACATCGACTTCCGTTATGGGATGTGCATCTTAACATTTTGTTCTCATGAGTAATGGTCTTGAAATCATTTGAAGATGTTTAATGAATAATTTAGCAAGGCGATTTTGTGTGTGAACATGTTCTACATCAACTCCTACCGACAATCAATAGTCGTTAAAAGCTTGGGAGGTATACTCGCAGGTATTATCAAACCTTATTTTCTTGATTGGGTAATCAGGAAAGTGTGCTCTTAATTGAATGATTTAAGCCAGTAGTCCCGCAAACGCTAGGTCACGAGTAGATAAGAGGGATACATGTGACAATCTCGTTGATGTATTAATAAGAACTATGAAATACTAAAATGACCCACATATATGATGTATTAGCCCACATATATCACCTTGTATATGCTCTAAGAATATTGAAGAATCGTTTTCAGCCTTTTCCGGAGAAAGTCTAATAATAAGTTTACCTTGAGAACAAACAACATAGACAAATTCTTTTAATTATACAATTTTCTGATTTCAATGGATGTTCAAGAGAGTTTTCAATTATTTTTTCGCATCATAATTGATGCGGGATGACCAAACAGGTCATGCCAAGTAATAAAATCATCATGATCTCAAACTTCTTGTTTGATAAAATATGAGTTTTTATACTAGAAATATGCGCATAATACAACCCACAAGAAAGTGTTAGTCACTTTTCTAATATATCTTTTCTACCAGATCTTACCTCGCTCACTCATGGTCTCAAATGTGGTAGCCATTTTGGCGTATATCCTAGAAACTGATTAAGTTTCTTTGAGACTTAATCAGAAGGTTCTGGGTTCGATGCTCACCTCATCGCTAATTTATATATATATATAAAAAGCTTCTTTGAGACTTAGAGGAATATATTGCATCTTTAACATAAATTTATGTTCCTTCAGGGAACAATATATTAGCTCTTCCGGAGCCTTTAATTAATTTTGCACTGCCGAATATTGTGATAACATACAATTGCTTCTTGTGTAACCAAATGTGAAAAGTACCTCTTATCTCTTAGAGTGGTGTGAGTTGTAGCACTGTCTACAAGACGTATTTCTCCTTTATTCATGTCCCTTATTTTTCTAAAAGACAAAATATTTAAAATTAAACAACGATAACATAATTGTTAAAAACATCGATAATAAGTAACATGCCAATAAAACAAATCAATGATAACTAGAAATAAAAGAACATCATATAGTTCAATCGAAAATTAAAAAAACACACGTCATGTTTTCACCATAATTCTGGTTGTACAGTAATATAACAACTGTACATTCAGTTACGGGACATTTTCATGAGATGCTTTGGGGTACGACAATTACGGGAGCAATGATCTTTACCGCCGCAGCGGTAGCAACATGTGTTCTATACTGATTTGTCATTCGCTTTACCATGTTTCACATTATTTTTGTTCCTATCCACTTCTTGTTGGGAAATGTACGATGGGGATTCCCATTCGTATATCCACGACCACGGTATGATGAACGACCATGGTATGGTCGATGGGCAAAGGCACGATCACTTTCGCGTCCACGAACATGACTACGCCTGTTCTCATTGTTATGACGAGTTATAACATTCGCTTTAGGAAATGGATTAGATCCAGTTAGATGAGACCCATAATTTTTCAACAAAAGTTCGTTGTTCTGCTTAACCACAAGCAGACAAGTGATTAGTTCATAATATGTTTGAAAACCCTTTTCACGATATTGTTGTTGCAAGAGCATATTACTAGCGTGAAAAGTATAGAATATTTTCTCTAGCATATCTTTATCAGTGACAGTATCTCCACATAACTTTAGTTGTGAACTAATCCTCAAAAGTGCATAATTATATTCACCCACACTCTTAAAGTCTTGAAGTTTTAAATGCATCCAAGCGTAACGAGCATTGGGAAGAATCATCGTTCTCAAGTGGTCATAACAATCTTTCAAATTTTTCCATAGTTCAAGGCGATCTTTTATAGTGAGATATTCATTTTTCAATCCTTAGTGAAGACGGCGATGGAAGAAGATCATGGCGTTTGCCATTGCTTGAATAGACGATTCATTATCATATTTTATAGTATTTCCGAGACCATTTACATCCAAATGTATTTGAACATCTAACACCCACGGCATATAATTCTTTCCAGAAATGTCAAGGGCCACAAACTTAAATTTTGCAACATGAGTGATGGTAATATTAACAAACGATGTATTCAGTTGGAAATTGCATATGATATAAGAAGAAGTTATCAAATCATACATTTCAATGTTAAAAAATGACAAGTTAACTGGTGGTGATACAATGGGCCCCGATAGCGTTAAAGGTATGTGAATTTTATCAATAATGATTCAAATAAATACCAACGGTGTTGAATAGTGTCATGTGAAATCTATCAATGATGATTCAATGAATCCCAATAATGTTGGACAATGTCAAATAAAATCTACCGATAGTAGATAAGAAAGGTCAACTAGGAAACTTCAATGTCGGGACGTTGCAAGGATCCGACGTAGATTCCCACTTTAATTAATCAATTATTAATTCAAAAGGAGTCAAAAATAAATTTATTTTGCTAAACAATAATATATCAAAGATATAATTTGAAGTCTAACTAATCACCATAATCTACACTATATGTAATTGGGGAAGGGGGGAATTAGTTTTTTTTTATGAAGCCCCATGTTCCACTTTTCCTAGATTTTAGTTAACTTCCCATCACATTCATTTTTTCACCTTTTTAGATTATACAAAAAATAAGATGAAATTATTTAATATTTTTTTATCATATATAAATATGAAATAAAAATATCTTCCATTTAATATCCATATTTAGTACTCTTATATTAATTTGTATTTTAAAAAAATCAACTATATCTTAGATTTTTAGTGAGACATATGAATTTTTTTCTTTATGTTTTTTGTATGTAATAATATTTTTATATATATATTTTGTCTTTTTGTGCATGAGCAACGAATAAATAAAATATTAATTCGCACATACATTGACAGTGCATCGATTCTACTAATTTTAATAGTTCATAAAGAATACTTTATCAAGAATTTTGTATAAAAGTTAATCTAAATCATATATATCATAAATATGATGAATAAATTTACACAGGTTAGACTGTGTACAAATGGCTAGTTTAAATAAGATAAGGTTTGTGATCTAACCAATCACCACAATTTAAGGATTCTACTCCTAATGAAATTTAAACTTTTAATTTTTCCAACCAATATTTAATGAAACTTATTTTGCACATGATAATTTATATTGTGAATAATTAATTATACGTTCAAGAAACTAAATTTTCTGGTGACAGAATGTGCAACGTACATAAGAGAAGGCATATGAACTAAACAACTATGTAAATATTATCATTTCATGAGACAAAATATGACATAAGAACGGGGCAATCTTCCAATAATTTGATGCTCTTTTATCTTCAAATCATATTTCCTATACTCACATTTTCCAACAAATTAAACATGCTCAAGAAAATGGAAAGAAAAGTCACAAAATCATTCAAGAAACCTCGCAGACCCTTAAAATTATTAAGGTATATATTTATTATATAGTAAGTTTCGTAAAAGATTGTCATATTTTGAATTTTGTTGGTCAAATATTAAGAAATTTTGTCATAAATTTTTATTAAACGATATTAAATTATATAGTCTTGTGAGATTTTGTTAGATTCGTCTCAATATATATTTTTAAAATATTAACTTTTGATAATCTTTTTACATGTAAAATAAGAGATATTTGTATATAGGGAGAATTCACTTTAAAGCGACTATTCCCTAGATACACACGCGTGTTATTGGTTTCGGGTACAGGTACCCCTTTGCTTATAGTCCTTCGAGCTTTTCCTGGGAGTATGGCATGGGTTACTTCAACGTCGTAGCGTGTTTTAAATCGTGTTTGTTGACCATTAAAAATCTAAATATGACAATCATTTAGGAATGAAGGGAGTATTAGGTTATTATCTGATCTGTTATACACACCCAAATAGTGGAATACTGTAGCATGAAATGACAATTCTGTCCCCCCTATTTAGAAGTGTAGTAGATGATGAAGTTGAATTGGAGGGCAAAATTGTCATTTAATGCAATAGTAACCCACTATTTGGGTGTGTATAGTGGATCCCGTTATTATTATTGTATCGGGCTTGACCCACAATTTATCTTGTAGTAAACCTAGAAATAACCTACTACTATCTATAAATAAAGACATGAGCTAAGTAATAATCATTCATTCTATAATAATCACTTAGCTAGGCCTGTAATCGAGCCGAATTAAGCCAAACAGTGACTGAGCACCATGAGTCAACTAGCGACACCTTTCATGTTCCCCCAAAGCCCATCAACAGTACTCCCAGACCCCTCCACCTTCTTCTCCCCAAACCTCCTCTCATCACCTCTTCCAACAAACTCTTTTTTCCAAAACTTTGTACTAAAAAATGGTGATCAACCAGAATATGTCCATCCATATTTGATCAAATCTGTACTCTCTACACTCACAATTTGTTACCCTTCTCTGTTTCTCAATTCGGCGTTTATGTACAATGTTTTTATTGCTGATTTAACTATTTCTGTGATGAATAATGATAATGTAGATGTCAAACATGTTATTACAGCGTTTGATGATCTTAGCGTCACGTTGGAACTTCCTTCGAGTAATTTAAGGTTTTTTCTTGTAAGAGGTAGCCCATACTTGACATGTGAGGTTATGAAGAAGGTTTTGCTTTCTATATCTACTATTCATGCGATTCTTGATTTCCAATCAAATGATGCAAAGACCAAGTATACTATAAAGATGAATAATGGGCAGACTTGGATTTTGTATGCTGATAAACCAATTGATTTGACTCATAATACGTCACAGATTGAATCTTTAAGTGTTTTTTCTGGGATAATTCGTTTAGCTGTATTGCCTGATTCGGGTGAGAATTCGGAAGCAACTCTTGATAGGTTTAGTACTTGTTACCCTGTGAGTGGTCATGCTACGTTTACTAGTCCGTTTAGTTTGGCGTACAATTGGGATACGAGAGGATGTGGAGATTTGTTGATGCTAGCCCATCCTCTTCATCACAAGATGATTAGTGATACCGAGAGTGGAGTATATACGATGGAGGACTTTAAGTATAAGAGCATTGATGGTGATCTTGTTGGTGTTGTTGGAACTTCATGGATTTTGAAATCTGATCCAATTTCGGTAACTTGGCATTCGATTAAAGGAGTTAAAGAAGAAGCATACCCTGTAATAATTGATGCATTGGTTAAGGATGTTGCAGCATTGGATGCAAAGGCTATTGCAACTACGTCGTCTTATTTTTATGGAAAATTGGTTGCAAGAGCTGCAAGGTTAGCTCTGATTGCTGAAGAAGTGGCATACCTGGACGTTGTCCCAGCAATTAAGACATTCCTGAAAGATGCGATTGAACCATGGTTGGATGGGACGTTTAGTGGTAACGGGTTCTTGTATGATACGACATGGGGTGGACTTATTACTAAACAAGGATCTACAGATCCTGGGGGTGATTTTGGATTTGGAATATATAATGATCATCATTTTCACCTCGGATATTTTCTTTATGGAATTGCGGTGCTTGCAAAGGTTGATCCACTGTGGGGAATGGCGTACAAGCCTCACGCTTATTCCCTGATGGCAGACTTTATGAGTTTAAGCAAGCTATCAGATGCTAACTACACGCGTGTGAGGTGCTTTGACTTTTGGAAGTTGCATTCTTGGGCAGGAGGGCTGACAGAATTTGGAGATGGCCGGAACCAAGAGAGCACAAGTGAAGCAATAAGTGCATACTATTCCGCTGCTCTGTTGGGATTGGCATACGGGGATAGTAATCTCACTTCTCTCGCGTCAACTCTTTCTGCCTTGGAAATTCGTTCTGCTCAAACTTGGTGGCATATCCCGAAGGAGGGCACTTTATATGCTGCAGACTTCACTAGACAGAATAGAGTTGTCGGGGTTCTTTGGTCCACTAAGAGGGATAGTGGCCTTTGGTTTGCTCCAGCAGAATGGCGAGAGACTCTGCTGGGCATTCAACTATTGCCTCTATTGCCTATTTCTGAAATCGTGTTTTCTGATATCAAATTTGTTAAAGAACTTGTCGAGTGGACCTTGCCATCGCTGGCAAGGAAAGGTGTTGGAGAAGGATGGAAAGGTTTTGTGTATGCCTTACAAGGAACATACGATAATAATGGTGCTCTAAATAAGATTAAGCAATTGCGAGGACATGACGACGGGAACTCACTAACAAATCTGTTATGGTGGATTCACAGCCGGAACGATGAAGCCGAAGGATCAGAGAAGGAATGGAAACACTCCATGCTGGTTTGGTCATTACTCACATTGATGCTCTCAATCCTGTTTATCAAGCTAGTTAAATAAAAATATCATACTGGATCACTCCAAGTTTCAATATATCTTCACACTGTATGTTTCAGACTTTCAATGTTCATATACATTTCGAATTAATGCCAATTATCTAAACTTATTTTTCCGTTTTAACTAATTTGTACCAACTTGGTTAACATGTTTTGGTACAATATTTTATCTTATACTATATATAATATGGGTATGGGAAACGAAAAAATCGAGATTTTATATGAAGCCCCACGATCTCTTACAATTAAGGAGGATTTTTAATTATTTTATTTTAAAATGTGATTTTACATAGAAATATTTTTTATACATTAAATTTAAATTTAGTTGAGTTAAATAAAATTACGTAGAAATATTACATTTATGCACAAGTGCTTTTATAGTTCAAAAAAAAAATGTTTTCTCATCATAACTAGATATGTAAATTAATCGAAATCATATACTCCTGCCGTCCTAAATGATTGGTATATTTTGACTTTACATGGTCAAACTTTAAAAACTTTGATCAATAATTCTCATTAACCAATAAGAAATAATATAGTCATATGATATATTGTTAGATTCGTCTCAATATATATTTTTGAACTATCAACTTTTTATAATTTTTTCATATGTAGAATAGGAGATATTTATGTTTGAAATCGTGTTTTGTTGACTATGAAAATTCAAAATGTACCAATCATTTAAAGACGAAGGCAGTATTATATATGATGAATGAATTTGTACTGGTTAACCTGTGCACAAACATCTACTAGCTACTCCCTCCGTCCCTAAAAGATTGTCACATTTTGACTTTTGTTAGTCAAACATTACAAAGTTTGATCATGAATTTCCATTAAACGATAAGAAATAATATAGTCTTGTGGGACCTTGTTAGTTTCGTCTCAATATATATTTCGTCTCTTACAATTCAGTGCTCGCGGACAGGGTTTCTACATTACCACCTTTTATATCCTACCTTCTGTTCTTAAGAGATCGAAGGGGTTTTCCAAGTCCCTCAACCTTCGTCTCAGTTTTGGCCATGTCACCAACTTTCTTATCTTTCTCTGTTTTCTCCTGATCCTGCAAATGTCGTATCTAACAAGCCCCTAGTTCCCATCTCACAAGCGCATACTCTTTTTCTTTATCTTCTTCAAGTTTAGAAGTTTGATGAAGAAGCAACCTCAAATCGATAAAAGTCAGAAGTAACAGATAAGATGCAAGCAACTGATATCATCAGGCACTGCTGGTACATCAACAACCATTTCAACACTACTATCAATTCTGACATTTCCATTCCACTTAAATAAGTTACAAGCCTATTGCAAGAAATCTAGAAATCTCAAATATCACTTAGTTCCAAGGTAAAATATTCAAGATTTAAACAACTAATGCACAAGAAATTTTGTATGTCAAATTTTTCAAAATTTGTGTAATAGAGGAGTATATATTAATTTTTTTCCATACTATTGTTGGAATATGTCTTGAATCTGCTTTACAGCAGTCGATCGGAACTTGGTCGGTACTTGACCAAGTCCCGAAATCACCTACGAGAGGGATCTAAACTTGATCAGTACTTGACCAAGTAGCGATCACGGTAGATTCAGTAAGGGTTTTGGCGTTTTTTGATGGTCTTTGAGCTTTCTCTCCTAGTTTTCTTAGGTTTTTTTGATTACCTATTTTTGGACTTGTTCATTAGATTTGTATGGGACAAAATGCATAGGCTAGGAATTCTGGAATAGTGTGTCTTATAATCGTATTTTAGGAATAGTGTAGGCTAATAATCATATTCATCTGGATCATAGTTTGATCAACTTTGTAACATGTTCTTCTCATTATAGTGAATTGTTTGTGGTTTGGAGCCTGTGGAGTAGTCCTAACACATTGTTAGGGAGACCACGTTAAATTTTTGGTGTTCTTTACTTTCGTGCACCTTACATGATTCTTTGTCTAAAATTCGTATTCGATAGTTAATTCGATTCCGCAATTATAACAACTATATGAAGAAATCAGATTCCAAACTAATGTCTTTCTCATTATGCATCTATAGAAATAGATATAAAACCAATAGGTAAATATAAGAATATAGGCATAGAAGGGGCGGGGATGTTTGAATAACAATATTGAGTAACAATGTCTATCTCTTTTTGTAGTCTCGCCATTACTTAATTCACGCAATGTGACAATTTTTCTCTCTCTAGTGAATCATTAAAAGGAGCATATATCAGTGCAAACATATGAGTGAATCATTGGGTTGCATAATACTCTTCAACAATAAATCAAACTGTTAGTATAGTTGAATTGGTCAAGTTTTTCTGAGAGACAAATTGTTATACTACCTAAGCTATGACATAGAGCTGAGGGAATTCACTGAGACAATTAGTATAGGTGTTAAAGCAATTGACTATCCAATACACAAGTGAAATTGAAATTCGGAGCTTCAAGAGCAACATATTTTATTATCAAAGGTGGAATGGTAGATTATGAAAGTATCAGTTGAATGGAGACAAGATATATTAGTGGAGTGCAAGAAATCAGATTAGGTAATTTAAGTTACTTAAGGAGAAATCAACCGATCAATAATGGAATAAACATGGGGCGAATCTTCCACATTACCAAAAGTGGAACGTGCATATTCTAAGTATGAAGATATCTCCACATTTATGCAAGAAGCCAAAGACCTAGCTCTATGAGGAAGAGCACATCGACAGAGCTATGCATCCGAAATATCAAAAGCAAAAAGAGCAGTTTATTGTTTAGTGTTGTGAGAGAGCTAGGTAGTGTTTGTCTTAAGAGCTTTGTTCTTCGCTGTTAACTAATTGTATAACTGTTGTGTCACACCGGTACAACAGTAGTGAGGTTTTCTTTTTGTTTAAACTACTTCGTCAAGTCATTCTACCAAGAGGATAGTATAGGTGAATTTAGAAAATTGGGTTAGAAATATTATAGAATGGACATTTTGAGCAAGAAGAAAGAACCCAGCCAATATTCACAATAATCATATATAACAAAATTTGAAAAGCAACATTGCACATTATGAGAAACAACCGAGTCAATATTTACAATAAAATTGTTGTACGTAACATGTTAATTACATTTGTTTGCAAATTGTTTCATAAAATATTTGATAGAGTATTTGGGTAATAGGATAATTGGAATATGTTATATTTAACAAATAAATATAAGACATGCTTATGGTTTACTTAATTTATTTCGAAATGATTGTGAAGTTTGAAGTTTTGATGGTTTATTTTATTGTTTTATTTAGGCATGTTCGTGATTTCAATTAATGTAGGACTTTTAGTGTTTGTATTAATTAGTATCGTCAGTTTCTTTCATTTTATGCGTTATTAATTTTGTGTTATGTTTATGTTTTTTGTTAATTTGAAACTAAAAGTAGTATCATTACTACAAACATCAGCATAGGTAATGCCACTTAGATAACACCTTTTTTAAGCGTTATCTAAGTTGGTGCTTGGATAGCTCTTTTTGAAGTAATAATTTTTTATAAAAAAGCAAAAAAAAATTAAAAAAGCACTTAGATAACTCTTCATGTTTGAAGCACTATCGAAGGAATAGCTTAGATAGAACTCCAAAAAACGTTATAGGAAAAAGTGTTACGACAACTACAATAGATCTTTTAGAGGGCTACCATAGCCTCTAAACAACGCTATACAACTTAACACTTAGATAAGAGCCGTCATATATATAACTACGATAGCGCTTGTCATACACTATCTAAGTAGGTGCTTGGATATCGCTTTTATGTTGGAATATTCCCCTGATCAAACATCTCTTTCCCCCAACTTGGTCAATGACATTCTCAATATCATCCCCTCTTTCAACAGAGACACTTTATTTTGGTTTAAAGACAACTTCAAGCCCAAAGATCATGACATCAAACTCAATTCTAAAATTCATGATAAGACCTCCTGGCCCACAAGATATCACTTAGTTCCTAAAGGAACGTGGATAAAACTTTACAAAATTCCCTTCTCTGAAAAAATTCACTCATATCCAAACCTCAATTGTAGAGACTAGTCATGAACAGACTCCCAACCTTAGACCTCATATCCAAAAAGTCCACTAAGCCCTTATCCTTTACCTACCTTTATCTAAGCATCACCAAGACAATCGTCATCACATCTTTACTAATTGTCTCTTCTCCACCTCCCTCCTCTCTCATTTAAACATCCACATTTCACACTCTGACCCCATTAACCTTACGGTCTCCCGTTGGCTAATGAGTAAGTAGACCCACAGTAATATAATAGATGTGCTGAAATTTGGGAGTAACCTTTGGGTTATTTAGCTAACTAAGAATAATTGTCTCTTTAACGCGACTTCTCCTAAAACCTCCAAATGCATTGCTCTCGTCAACTCCCTCGTCAAGGATTGACTCAAAGGAGCTGCCTACAAAAGACGTCAATCCCATGGCATCAATACTTTGAAGTCAGCTCATGAGCCGAGAAAGATGACTACTCATGCTTGCAGAGATTATACTGACCTCTCTACGAACAACTACTGTAGGAGTTGTAATACACGGGACAACAAGATCTTGTTCGGAGTCATCTCAGGTAAATATCCAGTTTGATTCATCTCAACGAGCATCGTGGAAACCATACCACCATCAAAAGAGCTAAAATGATCAAGGATAACACTAATAACAACAATATATTCAATCTACAAAATATTTGCACTGGGATTCTCACGGCCATCATTATGGCCACAAGTATTGACAATCATAGTATTTTCATTGTTTACTGATAGCTTTATGTCGCAATTTGGTTTATGTACTTTCACTCTCTTCATCAGGATATAGACTTGAAGCTTTTGACAACTAATGGAACTAAGAAATGCTGCAATGCTTTTTGGATGCCTTCAAAGGCGGATTGTCCCTAGAAGCTCAAAGACTTTGTTATTAATGATTTCAATATTGTTAATCCTTTGAACAATGTAATTTTTACGGTTCCTTCTTGTAATGGCGACTTTTGCCATAACACTTGCTAATTGTCCATATCCGTTAAAGAAAACCCAATTTTAACCAAGATTAATCTGTTAAATTCATTAAACACCTACATTAAATCATTCAAATTAATTATAATAATACTAGTACTAATAAGGGTTGGAAACAAACAATGCAAAACAAAATCTAATTAGATTCGAATATAATCAAATTTTAATATTTATAACAATAATATTCAACTTTGTAATCGTATTGGCACGAATGCTAAAATTCATTTCGGATTCAAATCGATACTTACTATACTATCGATATTCGCGTCCGATATGATATTCGTCTTATTTTATATTCAAACTAAAGTTCGAATTAGAATATACATATTTTTTTATAAAATAATAATATATTTATAAAAATATTCGAATTGGAATCAAATATTTATCCGAGTATAATTATGATCATAAAAGTAATACTTGTAAGGGGTGGAAATATACAATGCAAAACAAAGTCGAATTAAACTCGACTATCATCATAATTTACTATTTATAAAAATAATATTAGAATTGGTATCAGTATTGGTTCGGAAGACTCAAATCGATTTCGATTGGATTTGATACGTATTATTTTATCAAAGTTCGCCCTAATTTATATTCAAACTGAAAATCGAATTAGAATACACATATTTTCATATAATTTAATAAAATATTTATAAAAATATTCAAATTCGAATCACTATTTTGACTCAAATATAATAATGATGATATTATAAGTAATAGTAATATGGGGTGGAATTGAGCAATAATGCAAAACGGAGTACAACTAAACTCGAATATCGTCAAATTTTAATATTCATAACAATAATATACAAATTAATATTTATAAAATTCGATTTCAAATTTGATTCGATTTGATACGTATTATTCTCTAAATATTTTAGTTCGATTCGAAGCTCGTCCTATTTTATATTCAAACTAAAAATTGAATTAGAATATACATATTTTCATATAAATTAATAAAATATCCATATAAATATTCGAATTTCAATCACATATTTTAACTCGAATAAAATAATGATCTTAATAAAAGTAATACTAATAATGGGTCGATTTGAGCAATGCAAAATGGAGTAAAAGTAAACTCGAATATCATCAAATTTTAATATTTAATAACGATAATGTTCGAGTTGGTATTCATATCGTTTGGGTTTACTAAAATCGATTTCAAATGTGACTCGATAAGTATTATTTTATCGCTATTCGAGTTCGATTTGATGTTAATTCTATTTGATTTCAAACTCAAAATCGAATTAGAATATACATATTTTGATATAATTTAATACAATATTTATATAAATATTCATATTCGAATTAAATACTTTGAATCAAATATAATAATGATCATAATAAATTAATACTAATAAGGAGTTGAAATTTAATATTTTCGATAATTTTTTCTTATCTTTTCGAGAAGTTGGAAATACATCACGAATCTTTAGTAGTCCCTCCATCTCTAAAATGATTGTTACAGTTGTTACTTTTCATAATTAACAAAATACGATTGAAAACATAAATATTTCTTATTCTACAGGCGAAAAAATTGTACAAAGTTGATATTTCAAAAATATATATTGAGACGAATCTAACAAGATCCCACAAGACTATATTATTTGTTATCGTTTAATGAGAATTTATGATTAAATTTCTTAATATTTGACCAATAAAAGTCAAAAGATGACAATCTTTTAAGGAAAGAGAGAGTATTATATAAAGGACGAAAGCGTGTGTACAAGAGGCATGTGAGTTTTCGTTTATAACGACTCCTATCCGTCCGCTGCATTGCACGCTTGTCCAGTTGTACTTTACACAACAAGTTTTGTTCACTCAATCAATTTCTGAGATTTTCCTACTTTCTCAATTTTCGAAGTTAAGGTATCTCACTAATCTCCTTTTTTTTAATATCAAGAATTCAAAAAATCTTTTACTATATATAACTATGGTTGTTGGAAATGGAATTTAGAAGCAAAAAGGTTGGGTTTGTAAGGAATATGTAATATTGTAGTTTGGGGACCAATTTAGAGACAAAGGTTCCATCTCTATGGGAATTAAGGAAAATGGGAAGTTGACAATTTGATTTTCTTCATAGTTTGGACTCATAATTGCCTCCAAGCATAAGACTTGCTTGAGATTTCATTGGTTTGAAATTTGTAATGGTTTGTTTAGTAATTGGATTATTTTTGTTTCAAACATTAATATTGGCAGAAGAGGCAAATACCTAATTAATTAAATAATTTGGGCCAAATTTAACTTGAAAAGACTAAAATAACCTTACTAAAGGCTCAAATGGGTGCCACGTAAGTTGACCGGCAGTTGATCACCCGGAAAAGTGGTCGACTGACCAAAAGAGACACTTTTCAAAAAGTGAGTGATCAACAGGACACTTTGAAAAGTGAGTGATCAACTGGTGACATAGGTAAGAAGTAGGTGATGTCCCCAGCCAACACCCTTAAAAATATGAATACACATAAATATTGTATGTAGATAAATATGAACTTTATATCAAAACATCAATTATTATTATTTGTAATAATATCTAAAAGTTCAATCTAAAGAATGAACAGACAATTATAATTATCTTACAAGTGGAAAGTGTGAGTTATATTGTTATATATATGTATATTGCAAAAAAATTATTAATTCATTATATTAAATTAATATAAGTATATTTTATCTTTCTTCAAATATTTCGAGAATGAACCTTTTTAGTTCTTAGGCTTCTAAGAAGATGGAAAACCTAAACTTACTTATACGAAAAAATTGATTTTGTAATTATATTAACATTTTGTTTCCACAATTTCAAAAATTGCAACTTTAATCCATGATTGTACAGTATTAGTCCAACTCGGAAATTGGTTTTTTGTGGATTTTTATAGAATAGGGAATCTGATATATGTGTATTTTCACTGTTTTTGTAAATTCCCTGTCTATATATAATATAAAGAGTGACTTGAGCCATCTGTTACGAATGCTCTTAGTTTATAACTGTAAGTGTTATTTCTCTTGTGTGTAATTTGTGGTAGTGATTTATCAGTTGGGTGGTCATTCACAAGCTTTTGGTTGTAGTATTGTAGTATTTTGTTGTGCCAAAAATTGATTAACTCATATGGCTTTATTGTAGTACCTTGTTTGGACAGATCATTATTTTGCATTAACTAGATAAACTACGAACCCAACGTGTTTGCTTAGGTCCCTCTTATATTCACTAATTTCTAGGTAAAGTGTGGAAGAGAAGAGACGAGGAAGATGAGGTGGCTCAATAGCCTAGTGGCATCAGGCCCGACCTTTCATGTAAGAGGTCTTGGGTTCAAATCCCGTTGGAGACAAAATTGTCTCATATTTTCCTCTAACTTTCTATTAGTTAGGATTTTCAGTATTCATTATTTGTAATACCTTTGTATTCATAATTTATCGCTAATTATAAAAAAAATGATTTTCTAGTTAACTGTAACGCCCCGCCCTGGAAACCGGGTGGGAACGTTATTTAAACAAATGGTATTAGAGTAGGGCCGTCCGAAATGTGAGATCTAAGTGTTATACGGCGCAAAGTGCTACGTCGAGGACGCGAGTGACCTTTTGAGGCCGTAGTAGTCACCTCTAGAGTCTCACACAGATGGTACGGTCCTGGATGTGGAGTGGATGTGACTCAACGAAGACGTTGAGTGTTTAAGTAGGGGAGATTGTAATACCAGGCCCAAAGTGGGTGATGTGATATGATTTGATTGATACTACTCATACCATCAAGATGCATCTTCTTTTCGGTAGCCCAACTCATAAGAGCTCCAGAGTTAAGCGTGCTTTACCTGGGGTAATTCTGGGATGAGTGACCCAACTCATTAACCCTAACTAGAAACCCAATGCAACCTTTTAGGATTTTAACGTGTCATAATCTTGTTGTCAAGCCAACCAGTACACAAAGGACAAACGGTACAAAGGGAGGAAGGTAGCAGAAAATTGCATCAACAATTGCAAAGGACAACAAGAAAGGACTTGTTGTTATTTTATTTCTATTTTAAGCACGTTAGAATTAAGAGTTTACATTTACAGCTAGATCAAGCATCTATAAGATGCAATGTAATTGGCATTTGGATACACCATAAAAAGTATCTATTTGCCTACTCTATCTCCTTTTTCATTTATTTTCTTTCTGAAATTCTACCCATCTCTATCATCTTCCCTCTTCTGTGCTCCCTTTTTTCCAGCAAACTCAGTATCATTTCCTAGAAAACCAGCTCATCCTTAGTCTACCCTTACACTTGGTATTAGCCTTGCATTCTTGCAACCTCCGACACCTCCCTGCAACCTTCCATAACCTATCTATCCCACCCAGAAACCTTAAACAATGGCAAAAAACAACCTAAAAACAACCAACCCTTGTTTGATGATATACAATTACTTCAACTACAACTACGAAATATTCAAGAAAACAATATTATAAGAGACAATCAGATAACCTCTATGGCAGATAACATAAAAATCCGTACAGATAATGAAGCTAATTCTGAGAAGATGCAACAAAACATATTCCAAACCTTACAAACACTAGTACAAAACCAACAAAGCTCAACCATAACCTAACCTTCCAGTACCATCTAACATCATCCCTTACCTCCCTTAAATCCTGAAAAACAACATGTTGAAACAACACCAAATAACCAATCCCCACCACCACCTCCTCCTCCTCTACAGTCAACTCACCCCGAAGCAACCCTTGACTTTACACCTGGACTACTAGCCACCCCAAGAAACTATCCACAAGATCCCTTTCAAGCTGAATAGTCAAATATAATCCATTTCAAGCAAACCACTGATGATTCCAACAATCCTGGAGTCATCATAGCTCCTAAGATTCATTTCCCAAGATTTGATGAAACAAATGCAAGGCCATGGTTAAGGAAATGTCTAAGGTACTTCAGCTTGAATAACATCCCTGAAAATCAGTACCTTAACCTAGCAGGTATGCATTTTGATGGCAAAGCTGACATTTGGTTAGATGCTTACCTTAAATTATGCCCTAGAGCTTCATGGTCAAAATTTACTGTTGCATTATCTGATAGATTTGATGAACTTAAACCTACCAATATAATTTCTAAGCTTAATAAACTGTCCCAAACAACATTTGTGAGGAGATGCAAGGTCTTATGATCACTTTAGAAATAGCAAAAAATGAACTATACTGGGTTAGTAACTTTACAAGTGAAGTTAAACATGAGATATGAGATGGAATTAAACTCTTTAAGCCAACAACCTTACCCCAAGCTTTTGAACTGGCTAGAAACTATGAAAAATACTGTTGAACCATAACTACCAAGCTTAAGCCTATACAATATAAATCTTTCAAAGCCAATTACCACCTTATCCCAAAACCTGCCTACACTAACCAGCCTTCCCAAAATTGTTAATCATACCATGACAACCAAACCGCCAATATAACAAATCCCCACCACCACCTCCTCCTCCTCTACAGTCAACTCACCCCGAAGCAACCCTTGACTTTATACCTGGACTACTAGCCACCCCAAGAAACTATCCACAAGATCCCTTTCAAGCTGAATAGTCAAATATAATCCATTTCAAGCAAACCACTGATGATTCCAACAATCCTGGAGTCATCATAGCTCCTAAGATTCATTTCCCAAGATTTGATGAAACAAATGCAAGGCCATGGCTAAGGAAATGTCTAAGGTACTTCAGCTTGAATAACATCCCTGAAAATCAGTACCTTAACCTAGCAGGTATGCATTTTGATGGCAAAGCTGACATTTGGTTAGATGCTTACCTTAAATTATGCCCTAGAGCTTCATGGTCAAAATTTACTGTTGCATTATCTGATAGATTTGATGAACTTAAACCTACCAATATAATTTCTAAGCTTAATACTGTCCCAAACAACATTTGTGAGGAGATGCAAGGTCTTATGATCACTTTAGAAAGAGCAAAAAATGAACTATACTGGGTTAGTAGCTTTACAAGTGAAGTTAAACATGAGATATGAGATGGAATTAAACTCTTTAAGCCAACAACCTTACCCCAAGCTTTTGAACTGGCTAGAAACTATGAAAAATACTGTTGAACCATAACTGCCAAGCTTAAGCCTATACAATATAAACCTTTCAAAGCCAATTACCACCCTATCCCAAAACCTGCCTACACTAACCAGCCTTCCCAGAATTGTTAATCATACCATGACAACCAAACCGCCAATATAACAAATCAAGTCCCCCCTAGGAAGATGCTCACTACAACAGAAATGTAAGCAACAAGAGAGGAAAAGTTGTGCTATAATTTTGATGGAACTTATGTCCCTGGTAGGGCTGTGAGCGAACAAAAAAGTTCGACTCGACTCGAAAAGGTTCGGCTCGCGGCTCGGTGCGCACCCGTAAACATAAAAACTATTTGTTCGACAAACCGGACCGAACCGTGCGAAATAATTTGGTCCGACCTGTCAGCATATTATACTCCATTCAAATGTTTCATTTCATAGTCCATTATGTAAGTCGATAAGTCAGGTCCATGAGATAAATACAAAAGATTAAACCTAAAATCTCACACTCTCACTCACTCCACTCTCTCGATACATCCTTAATCCTCACTCTCTTTGTCTCTCATCGCCGTGAGTCCCAAGTACTGGTAATGACTTGGTTTGCGCTCTGTCTCCTTCGCTTCATTTAGATCGTTAACACCTAGAAGTTTGCTTGTTCATCAGTGTGCGATGAGTTGCTGTTCTTGTAATCTAGAGGTGTATTTGTATTCTATTGAGTATATGGTACTCGGGCACCATTTATTTGCTCTTGTGCCTTTTGTTGTGTTTGTCGCACCATTTATCCCCACTTCTTTTGAATTTTGATTTTGATTTTTAAAATTTATATTTCAGAGCGAACGTTTTGCCTACAGTGTGCGAACTCGAACCGTATCGAGCTGGACATTTTTCTCAAAAAACCATGCGAACTCGAACTCAAACGTAAAATATAAATGTTTGCAATTTGCGGACCGGATCGAACATACGTTCGACCCAGGTGTGAACCGAACTCAAACGTGTTGACGTTAGGTATAGCTCGATCCGTTTACAGGCCTAGTCCCTGGACATAAATGCAAGAAAAGAACACTCTATATGATCATGTCTGAGGAAGAAGAACAAAGCTCAACTCTAATGGAAACCACAGAGCAAGACATAGATCAATTGGTAGAAAAAGATACAAATGGAGAAGTTGAAGTATCCATTCATGCTATCTCTAGCCCTAACAAGATGTCAACATTCAGGCTAAATGGTACTAATGACAAACACACTACCCATATCTTAGTGGAAACTGGTGCTACTCATACTTTCTTGGATGCATCAATAACTAAAAAGCTACAACTCCACTTAGTAAAAGCACCTCCGATGACAGTAAATGTTGCAAGTGGAGACAAGTTATGCAGCTCCCTTATCTGCCAAGAATTTAAATGGAACATCTAGGGTCACACATTTCAATCTAATATGAGAATTCAAAATGTAGGAGCTTGTGAGATGGTCATTGCAGTTGACTGGCTAAACAATTATAGCCCTGTTGATATTGATTTCAAAAAAAATGTAGCCCACACTCACTCAAGAAGACAAGAAAATCACTCTCATAGCTGCAACTCCTAAATCTGAATTGCAACTAGTTGGTGCCAAGAAATTATCCAAATGGATTAACAATCCTTCATCCTCTTCAATTGCCCAACTATTTTCCTTACAACATTCAACTCAGCCAAACAATGAGAATACCACGTCTAAAACTATTCCCAACCTCACTCCCCTGCTTGTAGAATTCCAAGATATCTTCACCACTCTTACACATCTGCCTCCTGTTCGGAATGCAGACCATACCATCACATTAAAACAAGATGTCCAACCAAAAAAATTCCCACCCTATAGACATCCCCATGTTCAAAAACAAGAGATTGAAAACATTGTCTCTGAACTCCTTTTTGCTGGCTTCATAAGACATTCCAATTCTGCCTTTGCTTTAACTGTGATTTTAGTTAAGAAAAAGAATGACTTATGGAGATTTTGTGAGGATTATAGATACTTGAATCAGCTCACAATCAAGCATACTTTCCCATTCGGTGGATGATCTGCTTGATGAACTACATGCTGCAACTATTTTTTTAAATTAGATTTAAGGTCAGGTTACTACCAGATTAGGAAGAATGCTACAGACATTTCAAAAACTGCTTTTAAAACTCATGAATGGCATTATGAATTTGTGGTCATGCCTTTTGGATTATCCAATGCACTTGATACTTTTCAATCTATAATGAATTATGATAATCATTTCAACGTATTATAATAGATTATAATTTTCATTTCAACCCTAAGAACTTGTCTAATGCTATCAACTTTTCATTAAGGGTAAAATAGTCGTTTCACCCCAAATTATAATATTCCCTAATTAAAAAAAGTTTAGTGATTTTTACAAATACCATGCATTGACCATAGTATTCTTCAAAATTTCTCATGGTTCATCAGACATAGCACGACTGAACCATGTACAATAGCTCTCCGTTTTCATGGAGTGCAGAAAGTTGTCGAAATTGTGCTAAAACATATTAGTTGTAGTTTCAATTTTAACATAGTAACTTCGACTTTTCATTCATTAAGCCTTTTGCCCAACCATAAATATTAACATTACACAATTAGTTCACCGCTTTCTATTGATTATATTCACTAGTATTTTATTAAGCTCAATAACTTCAATTCAATAATTCATCTATACCATCTCAAAAATGTCCTTCAATTTTTTCCAAATCCCTAAAACCCGAATCCCCTAAACCCCAACTAATATCTTAGGAAAAAAAATTAGTTAATTTGATAAACAATAATCTACGCCAACCTTGGAGCTAGCAGCCGCAAAAAGGTGCCGAATTTTTTACTATATCCATATAGCAATTGTTTATTCTGAAGACAATAATCTGTGGCAATTGTTTATTCTGTATAGAAATTGTTTATTGTGAAAACAATAATCTGCGAATGGGGCAGCACTAATTTAATTTTTCCATCCATATATATTCTAAGGTTGGGTCAAAGGTGTGATATATATACTACTCAGCTTCGTCCCTAAATGATTGACATATTTTGACTTTTTGGTCATGAATTCTCGTTAAACAATAATCTGCGAATGGGGCAGCACTAATTTAAAAAATTTGGTCATGAATTCTCGTTAAATAATGATAAGAAATAATTTAGATCTCAAAATTATTAGTATTATTTTGAAATATTGTGTGTTTGGTCCGGGATGAATTGGAAAAGGGGTAATATTTTAAAATTATTTTGGAAGAATATAATTAGTACTCCCTCCGTCTCTAAAAGATTGTCACATTTTGACTTTTGGTAGTCAAACATTATAAAATTTGATAATGAATTCGTCTTGTAAGACTTTGTTAGATTCGTCTCAATATATATTTTTGAAATATTAAATTTTTATAATTTTTTCATATGTAGAATAATAGATATTTATGTTTTAAATCATGTTTTGTTGACCACCAAAAGTCAAAATGTGACAATCTATTAGGGACGGAGGTAGTATTATTATTTGAAAACAAAAATTTTAGTGAGGAAGAATCCAAATGAATATATTAAATTGTTATAGAAATGTTAATATTTGTCTCCCTTCTCTATCAATTTGAGGATAAATGAAGAGTACACATAAGGTGGCTAAGTCGGTGAAGTAGCTGTCATGTGACGTGTAAGTTCATAAGTTTGAAACACCCAATCAACACTCTTTTGATCGAGCGTCTAACACAAAACTTGAGGAGAATTAATTTGAGGTTGATAGTAATACTTTAGAAGCTCTTTCTTTTTCCAAATTTTAGTTTCCACCTTATTTCATTGGCTTATTAGTTACATACAGAAGAACAACAGTGTCCTCAGCCTGATAGTATATGGACTTCGTATTCGAGATCAAATATATTAATCAAAATTGAGTACTTTAACTATGATGTTTATATGGGGTTGTATAAAGCATTTAACTTTACTGGCAAGTTGTAAATTGAGATGTTGAGATGTTGAAATTGTTAAATATGTAATGTCTAGTTAATTTATTAGTGAAACATTGAAGCTTCTGTTTTTGGAACGAGTAATTTGTTATGAAGTGTGAGTATTAGATGATGTTTTGACTTTATTCTCGGGTTCAATTCGAAAACAGCTTCCTTGTGGACCCTGGGTAAGGAGGCATATTATCCAACCCCACCCCACCTCACCTAGACGGGATCCTCTTAGCGACCGCAGGATATGCTGATGGTGATGAATATTGGGTGCTGGGTTGCAATTGTTTTAGGTGTTATAGACCATGAGGTCAAAATATGTGATTTACAAAGAAGGGAATATAGAAATTTTTCTGGTGCTTATTTTTTTTTGTTAATTTGCAATACATTGCAATTTCATTTGTTGCTAAAACCAAAAATTCAAAGAATGCTAGAAGCTTGTGAAGGTGTTTGTTGCCAATGAAAATACACGATTAATTGTGTTAACATTGTTCGATTTAATGCCTTAACTCGTGTTTGTTCAGTAGGTGTACTAGTCTTGAAGTTATTGGAAGTTGGCTTCGATCTTATGAAACTGCTTTGATTCATGGTTTATTACTCTTCCAAGTACACTAAATCAAAGTCATAGTAGCCACCCTTGATTGCCACAATTTTATTTACCTATACTCTGTTTTTTGTTTAGTTTAAAGTTTAATTTGTTTGTTTTAGGTGCATTTGAGTCCTTACATTAATGATGATTCATTTGTGCTTTGCTAGATTTGATTTCATATCGTAAGTACTACTATTTTATTGAGTTTGATTGTCATACTATACTCCTGAAGTTATTGCCCGAATTTGGTGTTAGTAATCTAATTAGTTATACAAGAAAGTAACTGCATAAGGAGAACAAATTCGCACACAGTGGGCTGTGCACAAACGGCCAGTGTGGCTATAAATAATAATGATAAGAGTACAATCGCAATTCGCAGGTCCTAATTAAATGGAGTCGGAGAAACATAAGAGTCGAATTCTGATAATTGGGGTAAGTGGTAGGGTCGGTTACGAACTGGCAAAAGCCAGCTTAGAAGCATCCCATCCCACCTTCGGCCTCGTGAGAGATTCCGCCTTTTCCGACCCAAACAAGTCCCTGAAGCTCCAAACACTCTCCAATGGTGGCATCACACTTCTCAAGGTGAGTTGTATTTATGTGGACCAGTTACGTTCTCTTAAGATTTTTTCTTATAAGATTTCTCTTAATACATTAATTACACAATTTGATTCCTAGATTTTGTATAAATTGCATGATAGTTATTTTAGATAAATCTTAAGAGAAAATTTCTAGTAGGACCATAACTTTCTACGTATTTTTGTAGTCACATTTTCGAATTTATGAATGATTAATCAAATTATAGTTTAGGGGTCATTGGAAGAGGAGGAAACTCTAATTCGTGCTATTAAACAAGTGGATGTGGTGATTTGTGCGGTTGCATGGAAGCAACTCCTATCTCAGAAAGCTCTTATTTCAGCTATCAAAACTGCTGCTTGCATCAAGGTGTTATTCCTACTTGTTTATTTATTTTTACTATCAACCGAATTGCGATTTGCGAATTATGATGATGATGATGCTGAACTGGGATTAATCGGAACTAATTCCACATTCCTTTTGATTTCCTCCTCATTCATCTAATTTCACCTATATTCATCTCTGTATATATACACTCCTTTATTTTCACTACATTTTTCATTATTTAAGTCTACCAGACAATGTTGTTTATAGAATCCTCAAATCCTTACCTAGATTTGTAGAGTGTTCGGTGGAGGTTATATTTACCGGTATTGTAAAAAACGTCATATCCAAGTTTCTTTACATAAGATACTTTATAAATGGCCGAACAGAACATCCGTTAACATGGATCAGCTTTCTTGAGCGACCCTTCATAACTTTACATACTCTTATGTAACTGGACTTCCTTAGGATCGAAAAAGGAACTCACTGTGTAGATATTCATGTAGTTCTGCCACTTACCGCTTAAACATGTGTTATTTTTCAGAGATTCATTCCATCAGAATTCGGTCTTGATCCGGATAGAACTCGAATTTCGGATTTGGATAATCATTTTTATGAGAGGAAAGCTGAAATTAGACGACTAATTGAATCAGAAGGCATTCCACACACCTATATATGTTGCAACTTTTTTATGAGCTACTTGCTTCCATCATTAGTGCAACCGGGCCTAATATCTCCACCTACAGACAAAGTGATGATATATGCAGATGGGAATATCAAAGGTTGGACAACTTTGTAGTAATCTTAAAAATCTTCTCATAATGTCCTTCTCATGTGAGAACACTCAAGTGATATACTTGTAAGGATGTTAGTCCCGAATATATTCTCATATGTTCAATGTTCATATGAAATTAATCCACTCGTCTTTCTTTGCTTCAATTTCTGGAGGTGTCTTCGTCAAGGAAAGCGATGTTGCAGCTTTCACCATCAGCACAGTCGATGACCCACGCTCATTGAATAAGGTTCTTTTTTTGAGGCCTCCTGGAAACGTCTATTCGATGAATGAGCTTGTCCATATATGGGAGAGAAAGATAGGGAAGATTCTTGAGAAGATCTACATCTCAGGAGAGGAGCTCCTCAAGAAAATTGAAGGTTGTAAGTTTGTATTTGATGTTTACTATTATATGGAGAAAGTACTTAAATGACTAAAACACAATAACTTGGGCAAATGGCACCATCAATCACTCACGTTTACGAGAATCCTGCGTTCGATCACTGTGGTTCAACTTTGACAGTTTCGATCACCACGTTTTGGTATTATGCATGAAACGAGTGACTCACCAGTTTTTTTTTGACAAAATGCGATTTTTGATATTTTACATGATCAATAGTCATTTCATATTCATTTTAACACAACACCTTATTTCTTCCTCTTTTCTCTTCCTTATGTAAAACACTGCAAACGAGCATTTGTTAAATTGAATTGGAAATGACTAAATTGCCCCTGCAAAATATCAAAAATTGCATTTTGTAAGAAAAACACATGAATGACTCGTTTCATGCATAATACCAAACGTGGATGATCGAAATCAATCAAAGTTGAACCACACTGATCAAACGCAGAATTCTCGTAAACGTGAGTGATCGGCTGTGTTATTTCCTTATAACTTTAGCTAATCTATTATGATTGGCTTTCTTTGGTTGTTCCAGAAACTCCATATCCTGAGAAGATGGAGATGGTGTTCATATATGGCACATTTGTTAAGGGAGATCAGATGTATTTCGATATTGAGTCTGCAGGTGGAGTCGAAGGAACCCAACTCTATCCATCCCTTCAGTATACTACAATAGAGCAGTTTCTGGACACATTAGTATAATAAGATGATTTGGTTTTGTAATAAGTATTTTTTAATAAGCTTTCACCAACTAGTAGTTGAGTACGTGCATTGCGTGGAGGCTGTGAGCAAACGTAAAAGGTTCGATCTGGCTTGCAGTATTCGGTTCGAAATCAAACAGTTTCGATTTAGTTCGGCTCGCATATCAATAGAGATTTTTTCCTTATTTATACTCTAAAATCCTGAAAAGTCACTTCCACTTTAAATCTCTTTATTTCCTATTCATTAGTCATGAGTCATCTCCCTCTCATCCGCCCAAATGTCCAATCGCATCGAAACTTTTTGCAAACCGAATTGAACTTGTTCGCAATAGTTCGGTACGGTTCGAGCTCCTGGGGATCGAACTCAAACGTAGTTACATTCGGTATTGTTCGGTTCGTTTACATCCCTAATTATTTGCGTGTGATACCTAAAACTTCCTCCAATTTTTTTTATTTGTCTTTTTAGCCTTAAGTTTTTGTTTCCAAATATTTGTCTCTAGCATAATTGATTGTAAATTTATATTTTTAATGTATTTTGTTATTACTTTTTCTTATGAAGTTATCAACCAACCAATTATATAGTTTTAATTTATTGTCATTTTATATTTTCAATGTCCTTTTTAATTATTTTATATTCTCCTTAATCTATGTGTAAATTGTTAGAAAGACAAATAAAAAAGAACATAAATTGTATATTTTTAATTTGCTGTTATTTTATAAAAACGTTTTCGGCTTATTCTTTATTCAAACGTACGCCTGGTCTTTTATTGTATGGAGTTTGGTGTTTGTATTAGGAATAAATGTACTAATAATAAAACACCAATGTGACATTAGTTTCATGTATAATGGTGGGGATCAAGTTACTTTCGTGAACTGGTGCCAAAAGAACACTGAACTTTGCTTTTCGATGTAATTTAGTGAAGGTGTGAGTTTGCACGGGGAAATATTGTGCTTAATTGACACTACACAGTATAGTAAAGTAGGATAAAGAGGAGACGATTCGAAGAATACACCTCCTCATTACTACAAAAAGGCTCTTGAACGACTCCCACTTGGACGACACTTCGAAAAACGGGTCGTCCAAATGGCACTTGAACGACACTCCGTGAGGTATCGCCTAAGTTGTTTAAAAAAAATTAAAAAAGAAACCTGTTGCACTTGAACGACACCTCGCGGAAGTGTCGTCCAAATTGTTTAAACAGAATTAAAACAAAAACCGGTTGGGCGGGGAATTCCCCCCCCCTCCCCCCATACGCTATTCTCAACAGCGACGGCCACTCTAAGGCTCAAGTGATCTCCGTCAGTTCCACCTCGAGCAGCTCCAACTTTGACCCAACCAGTTATAATTTTTCAATTTGTTATTGAACTTGAATTTGAATTTGTGAATTAAAATCAGAAAATGGCAACCAGTGGATTAATATATAACAACAATAATAATAATAATAATAATAAATAATTGTAATAAAACAAAAATAATAATTTGTTTCCATAGGGTGAATGAAATCTAGAATCAAGGAGCCAAATGCAATTACTACCTTTATTGCAATTAAGTAATTAGATTAGTTTGCATTTATTAGTTAACTTGTAATTATTATGAACTATTTCAAAATTAGATTAGTTTGTTTATTGAAATTACTTAATTAATTAGATAAAAAAAATGTTAATTTTAGGATTATTTATGATGTAAAATTGTAAAATATTATGCCATGGTTGAAAATTTGAAAAATGTTAATTTAGGATTATAAATAATGTAAAATTGTATTTTAATGATTTGCATTCGTTTTGAAGAGTAAGGCTTCATCCTTAAACAATAATTTGTTAAACTTTTCCATTGGTCTGTCAACAATTATCGGGTAAAGATATAGTTTGGTATTGAATCGTATTTGGAGCCTTGAAGAGCAGCATGCTTCCAATATTTCACTTGTGCGTTTTGTGCTTCTTATTGTTGCATAAACTAGTTGCTGAAGGATGTATTGGAGGTTCCAGTGAATTTCCTGAATGCACATATCGATCACAGAGGCTTCACACAAGCGGTCCTTGAAATTTAGACTCAAGTTCCTCCAATGATTGATGAAGTCAGTTACATGTTCTTCTTTTCGTTGTTTAGCACTGGTGAGTTCTATCATACTAACAGTGTGAGAGAAAATTGCCAGAATGGTCCCAGTAAATATGTGCAAGTTGCACTTTGGTCCCAGTTAATATTGGGTCTGCGGAAATGGTCCCGGATATTGGTACAAATGGTGCGATTTAGTCCCTAACCGTCACTTTTTGACGGAAAAACGTTAATGTGGGGCAAAAACGTAAGATTCAGTACATGTATTGACATAAAATGCGATTCTAACTAATATTGGGGCAAAAATCGAAAATTAATAGTAGTACATACATGAAGCAACAAAACCCTACCCCATATCCTTTGTTAGTAGTAGCCTCCTCCTTCTCCATCTCCTACCCCCATCTCTCAACAGCTTCATCTACTCAAATGGTTTCCTCCTAAGCCGAGTCCTTCAAGGACCAAGATTTTTCACTTCTACGATCGAGCCTCCTCTATTGTGAAATTCAACCCATCTCGCTTTTTTTTCTTTATAAAGCTTTCTTACATAATTATTGTTTCTTAAAATACTTAACTTTTTATAATAGTTTTATATACAATCGCATCTTTTGTTATGATTTTTAGTTTAATTCATTGTTTATAGATCTATTAGTTTAATTTGATTTTATTATGCTTTTTAGTTTTAATGAAATGTTATAGATCTATTAGTTTAATTTGATTTTTCCCTGAGATCTCTTCCGTTTTTTAATTGAATTATTGGTTATATTTCTTGCTGACTGTGATGATTTACTATGCTTCTTATTATGAATGGGATTCGGATGCACATATATTGAAAATTGTTCCAATGTTGTTGCTCCATATGGAACCATGAGTTCACTCTGTGAAGAGTTCAGAAGCTATTGAATATTGATGTTTTTGAATGATTAATTAAAGTCTTGTTCTTTAAAAAAAAAAATTTAAGATGGGTTGAACATCAGCCAATTTAGCTACAATTGTCTAATTGTAACGAACAAATAGATGTATTACTGTACATATTTATATAATCTGTTACTTTTGTGTTACGACTTTTTTATTTATTTATTGTACAAATAATCTAATATCTTGAAATAACTTTGAGGTTAGAAAGATCATCTGTTCTTTTTTTAAAAAAAAGTTCCCCATATTTTTTCAATTAATACTAATTGTTATTACTTAATATTGAATTCGAATGTTGAGTATGAAAACGAAGTCGATCGAGTATGAAGGCCAAATATCTAATGTGATGAGTACCGAATATAGAATACGAATTGAATACGAACCAAATAAGAATAATAAATCGAATGTATTTGTGAATATCGAATTTAATATTTTACCATTCAAATTCGTATTCGAATACCAATCGAATATCATTTCATTTCAAATCGAATAAACATAAAAGCGAATATTGAATACTAATGTGTATATCAAATACGAATCAAATGTCAAATATACACCAAATTAAAATAATTGTTCGAATATTAATTTAAATTATTTGTATTCAAATTTAAATCGCATATCATTTTAATATTTGTGCTCGGATCAAATTTGTCAAGTTTCGCATTCGAAACAGTCACTCGTCGCATTCGAACTTGAATTATTCAATATTTATTAGGTTCCTATCGACCCTTATGTTAAATAGAGTAAATATCTAATGTTCGAAGGGAAAATTGGACTATTAAAAATTGAGGGAACAATTTTGGAGGAAATTGGTGTGGGTGTAGACATAAAGTGTATATTATTTGATTACTTTTTTATTTTTGCCCCAATATTAGTTAGAATCGCATTTTATGTCCTTAAATGTGCTGAACCTTACGTTTTTGCCCCACACTAACGTTTTTCCGTCAAAAAGTAACGGTTAGGGACTAAAGCGCACCATTTGTACCAATATCTGGGACCATTTCCGCAGACCCAATATTAACTGGGACCAAAGTGCAACTTGCACATATTTACTGGGACCATTTTGGCAATTTTCTCACAGTGTGACGAGTATTGTAGAATATGTTGAGGAATTCATTTTCTAGTTGTGCCAACTGTCGATCGAACTAGGTTCCAATTCAGTGAACCAATCGAACGCATTTCCCTTCAAAGAACGATCAAACTGTTTCACCAAATGATCGCCCTCTGTTCCAGCATTGCTATTGTAATAATTCGCCCTAAATTAATTAATTAAAGTTATAATAATTTGAAATATGTAAAATTTAATTTGAGTTCGATCATTTAAAACTCGTTAAAAATTATACGGAGCTCGAATTCGATTCGATAGACGTTTGGGCCAGCCTTAACGAGCCAGCCCAAACTAATGGACCAGCCCGCATCAGCTGGCCCAAGTCCAGCGCCTATAAAAAACACCAACCAAACCCTTCTTCTTCTTATTCAGTTCTGCCGCGACCAAAGCCAACCAGCCATCTTCCCAATCCAATTTCTCCCTCGTACGAGCTCGAAATTGTGCCGTTCTTGACTCGATTTGCATCTAGGAAGATACCTCTTGAAGTCTAGCACGATATCCATGTAAGAATTTCACTCCTCCTTGTGGAATTTTGGCTGTTTTGTACACTGGTCGGACACCTTCGAATGACCTTTCATCCACCCTACTTCAAATACGAATTTTGCTCCCTTCCAAACCGATTTTGAACAAGAACTAAAGAGGTGAGTGGTGTTCTCTTGGTCTTGTTCGCAGAAACAACAGGTTGTGAAGCTTGGTACGTTTGGCAATGTTGTTTTTAATAGGGAGTCGATTTAGGATCAGTTTCCAAAGAAAGTGACAGAATATAAAAGGGTTATTGATAATCGTTTGTTGTTTATAATACAATAGAGATACCTATATTTATAGGTAAACCTAACCCTAATAATCTATTATACGAGCTTATGTGTTAGTCACCCATTACCCCTAACACCCTCCCTCAAACTCATGGTAATTTTATAGAATTATCATGAGTTTGCAATAAACATTACAATAACAACAATAGGTAAAAACGTAAATAAAATTCCACTCTTCAATGCGATAACATTTAAATCCTCAATTGGTTGTGTAAATCGCTACAGCCACCATAATGTTCCCTCAATCGGGGCGTATAGGACTCGGCAGACAATGCGTATCGGACTCGCCAGACAATGCGTAATTCGCCAATCAATATTTGTGAGGAACACTATTTTTTTCTTTTGAACATATTAGATTATCGAAAAGTCTTTTGTTTTTAAAACTAAAAAGCTAGATCTGAAACAAAACAACTAAATAAAATTCAGATCTACTAGCAAAAATTATAAAAGATAAAAATAAAATTATCGAGATCCCGCTGGTAAGTATCACATAGTAGAAAACTCACCGGAAGGGTAGCGGAATTCGTATTTAGGCCTCGAGAATCAATAGGCTTGATACCATGACTGAATATAAAAGGGGTATTTTATTGATAATTATTCTTGTTTATAATACAATAAAGATAATATTTATAGGTAAACCTAGCCTTAATAGTCTATTATATGGGCTAATGCGTTAGTCACCCATTAACCCTAACAGAACGACTCTAATTTTACGAGGTATCATTAACTTCCAAATGTTTTCCAGGCTCTGGTCGGGATATTAGTGTAAACACATGGTTTGGTGATAAGAGAGTCTGAAGGTGCGGTAATGGCACAATAGATAGAATTTGTGGTGATTTTCCTGCCCTCAATTAATGGAATGTCTATGAAATATCGACATAACAAATAGCATTGACAATGGGAGTGAGAAAAAGGAAACAAAGAAGGCCTCGGTTCCAAGACCCTGAGGACCAAATAAAGTGAGAAACAAGGTAGGGTTGTTGGGTTGGGAATATCATCTTTGTAGTGTAGTAAATCATGAGTGGAGGGATAGGGCAATCAGTTATCTAGCCAAATGTTAATCAAAGAGCCAGGTTTTATTTTCCAATGAAAATGTAGTAAATCATGTTTGGATTGTACGTTCTTAGCATGAGTTAGTGAAGTTTGGGGGTAATATTTTGGTTTTAAAATCTTTGAAATCAAGGACTCGTTGTTAAGAAAAATGCGAGCACCATTGGATGCGAGCAAAACAATATTAAATAAGTGAAGGTTTTCAAAATTTAAACCACAAGCTTGTTTTTTAGGGAGAGAAAAGACCAGTTTATCCGGTGGATGTGATTGTTATCAAGACTCGATGATGCATTCCAAAAAAAGTTTGCAAACAAAGATTCAAGTTTACTAATGACATTTGTAGGAAATTTGTACACAGACATAGGATATACTAGCATAGAAGTTAAAACAGATTTGACTAAAAATTATTTTCCCTGCTTGGTTAAGAAATTTGGAGCTCCAAGACATTATTCTTTTTTTTTTATTTTGTTTACAATATCGGAAAAGACCAAATTTGTATTCTTATGAACATCCAAATTAATTCCTAGTTAAGAACCAACCGAATCAGATTTAACAAAATTAACCAACGAAAGAATAGAGGTTCTAACATGCAATAGGGTTAAAGGGCTGAAAAAAATTTAATATAATATCATTTTGAACTATTGTAATACATTTAATTTGAGTCACGTCATAATATTATATTATAAATTTGTCATGAATTTTTTCCTAAAATGACTGTTTTACATTAAATATCTCCATGATATATATTAATTATATGTACAAATTTATAAATTACAAATAGAATATTAATATATTTAGTAAAAAATATACAACTTTAATGATTATATAAATAATTAATTTCATAAAATTTTTATTTGTAATATTAATAAATTATTTGAATTTTATTACCTTGTACAATGTAATGAGCTAATATCACCAGATTGTGTGTAATGAGTTAAGACCTTATATGAGGTAATTAGATTATTTAGGAAATGCAATGAATAGGTATGATTAATTACCAAATTAAATAATTCAATATCATTCGAGGCCTACATATCAAAGACTAATATACTTTAAATTGGTGAATGAAACCAAATAATCAATTAACGAGTGAACGACAGAAGACTAACAAAAACACGACCTTAGTAGCATTCACACCGAATCCCCTATAATTCCTTAAAATGCATTCTGAACCGTCACTTTCTTATGTTTTTAGCATCAATCCTTATGATCACTTTTACACGAGTTGATATGGATATTCTTATATCTTTGGCTTTTGGCCGTTTGCCCACTATATTATCTCTATTTTTCTATGTACCCTTAAACTATTTATCTTGTCTAGGATGTCCCCTGAAGCCAATTTTTATCATTAAAATTTAGTATTAAAGTGAAATGACTATGTTACCCTTATTACCCTTTCTTCTCCACCCCCCAAAAAAACTAGCTTTACATATTCCATATTCCTTTGTTACTCCATTGCAAGCTATAGTTGGATTGAAAAATAGATTCTTATTGAGTTCTTAATCAAATGATTGAAAAACAACCTGATATATCCATGAGCTAAAAAATTGATGAACTTCATCAAAGAAAAGTCCCCTAATAACTTTTTAAGGAAAACTACAATAAGAGTGAGTATTATTAACTAAGCAAAGAGAGTGTCTCTAAAAACTCTTGCTACAAATTAGCATAATAATAATCTCTTGACTTAAAAATAATTGGTTGGGGTTGGGTTGCCCAATTTCAAGAACTAACTTTCCCTCTCCATCATCTTCTAAAAAATAAGAAAGTAACAATAATAATCAATGGCGATTGGTTGGGGATGCGTTGCTGATAAAGTAATGAGATGCTATGAGTTGCATGGCTTAAATAACTCTTAAATAAAACACAACGATGGGGATCGAATCCTAGTGCTTTAGTGTGTTAGTTCGATCAAGTGAAGCATGATGGATGGTGGAGATTCCACAAGAATGAAAGGTCCAGATCACTTTAGTTTGTTAGAAAGTTCGTTAGTTGGTTGAACATATGTGTATTGCTTCCATTGGTCCACATGTATAAATAGTGTGATACATCACAATCTGAAATACTCTTTTTGAATAAAATGATTTGCCCCAAATTTTCCCTTTTTCTCTTCGATTAGGGTTCATCTCGGTTTTATATCCACATTTGATTTTTTTTCAATTGTTAGCATAAATAATTAATTCCAGCTATGATTAGGTTTATTCACATGATATCAGAGCAAAGGTTGAACAATATCGACTGAAAGTAGTTCAAACCCCGATTGAGCAAAAAAAAATGCTCATAAAACTGCTTTTCCTTATAAAATTGTCAATTTTCATAAACTTTCCTATAATGATTACAATGTTCTTCTATTCCCTATTACATCAGGAATAATTTATAAGGCATCTACAAAAGTGGATATAGTACATCAGGTAAATGGTCAAAAATCTATATTATCTATTTCATTTTAATTGACGTTTTAAAAATGTGTGTCAAACTTTGACTACAAATTACTTTTTATTCATTCGTTCGAAGATATAAAATTGATATCATTATATACATTTAAAAAAGTATTTTCATAATATTATCTTCTTATAATTTTCTATAGCGTATGAATAAAGTAATTATTGAGTTAATCGAATAGGCTAGTGGAAAATGCTCTTCTCCGTGACCAGAAGGTCCTAGATACTCACCTCATCGCTAATTTACTAAAAATGTAAAATAAAAATAAAGTAATTAATTATCAAAATGACATTTTGATAGGCGTAAAGTCAATTAAAATGAAATGAAAGGCGTATCTTTTTCTTTGAGTCAGCAGATTAATTATATGAAAACCTCACCGGTCGCCCCCACCAAACTCAAGATCCTCCATATATCTCAATAGTCAAAATTGAATACGTAATTAAATGTTGACTTTATTATCTCCATTTCTTCAAATTTATTCATAGTATATACCTGATTTCATATTCATATGCTAAAGTCCTCCATTTCAATTTGTCTTGATTCTAAACCTCAACATCTCCGAAGTTCATCGAGTTTCAGGCAACAATTTCTTACCATATCATATTTCGTTCAAAATTTTATTTTGTTTATATATACATAACTAGTTAAAAGTAAGGTTGTATACGTAATTTTTTTTTTTTTGTAAATTAGCGAGGTGGTGAGTTTCGAACCAGAACCTTCCGGTCACTAGCAAGAGACTTTTTCCACTAAGCTATATAATTAATACTAATATATTAGGCTTTTTATTGTCTGAAAATTGGGTAATTTCAGGTTGCAAAGCAGAAAATCAGCAATGGCACCTCCTCCGGTGCTCGCATTGGCTTTGCCTTCAGATACGGGGCGTGTTCTCAGCATTCAGTCTCATACTGTTCAGGTTGTATTTCAATATGTACTGTATATCTTTCGATTTTGATTATCTAGGCTACTCGAGTAGGGTAAAAGTCAAGACTTAGTCCAGCTCCCGAATTTGCATTGGTTCCAAACTTGTTACACAAGTGGTCGTTTTCTTTCGTGGGTAACTACATTGTAATGTCGCATTAGTTAATTTGATATTATTTGGATATGATAAGTTTGCTGACTTTGTATTTATAATTTTGTTATCTTCTTGCAATGCCATGGATTTTGATCCCACAACTCGCGGGTTATATCATTCGGCCATAAAAATGTACTAATTCTAAAGATTTGTCTTTTGTTACAATAGTTATACGACGAGATAATGTTTTTCATCAGAAAACTTCTCTAACTTGAGGTTTTACTTTCCCTTACGATGCTGCCATTGTTGACATCAGTTTGGTAATAACTAAATTGGCCTCATAAGGACCCAGATTGTAAGCATTAGTTGCTACTAAATAAACTAACTTAGAAATGTATGATAAGGCATAAGGGAATATGATATATCTAGTTTGAGTTTTAAGCGGGATTTGGCATCCGGAAGTAGATTCAGCTGTTTGTGGGTTGAATGTTGAAGTATTGACTGATCGACAACATAAGGGTGAAGAATCTAATATATAATGTATATGTGTGCTTGTGTGTGTATATATAGTCACCTTCTGTATATGTTGTATACTCCATTTTTTGGAGTATGTTGTTTGTATTTTTCTTCCATCTTTTCTTCCCATTCGAAGTGGTATGATTTGGTACGTGTTTTTCCTGTCCCATATACTACAAGTTGAAGACTAAGATGATTCGTCTTTGTGCAATACTACCCTTATCTGTATTTGGTAGATCAAATATTTAGATAAGTAGTCACTATTCGTGTTGGTCTTTAATATGTGTGGGTTCATTTCCTGTCGTTCGCCCATAAAAATATACTACTTCAAAAGATCTGTCTTTTTATTGCAATAGTTATATGACATGATAACTTTTTCATTGGGAAACTACATTCACTAGCTCAAGATTTTAATTTTCGTACAATGCTTTCCTTGTTGACTGTAGCATCTCTAATAAGCTTCGTTAGAGACCGACCATATTGTAACTAGCATTAGGTACTACTGAATAAACTAACTTAAAAATAAGCATGCCCGCGAAGGCATGAGGGAATATGATCTATCTAATTTGTTTATCAGAAATAATGTGTCCAGGAGTAGATCTAGTTGTTTGTGGGTTGATTGTACTGACTCTCTGACCAGACTAGTCTATGTACAATGTTGAAGCATTGACAACATATGGATGAAGAATCTAGTACATAAATACATACATGTGTGTGTATTCACCTTTTGTATATGTTGTGTACTCCATATTTAGTATGTTGTTCCATCTTTTCTTCCTAATTGAAGTGGTGTTAATTGGTATATATAGATTTTAATTCCATATACGACAAGTTGAAGATCAAGATGCTTTGTCTTCACACAATACTACCTTATCTGGATTTGATAGATCAATTATCTGGGTAGGTAGCAACTGATTCCTGCAATAAAATTTATTAAGGATAAGATTTATATATATACTTTTACATAAACGGTTTTTCACAAGGTTAAGATGTTAACAAAAGAAAATATTTGATTGACAATTTGCATTAAAAACTTGATATGGAATGATTTTTTAGATATGTTCCCATATATGCTTACATATGTTGTATTTTATTTTCATCTTTAATTCTTAACATGTGCCCTTACGGCATATACGAATACGGCCAATAATTCCAAATTGAAGAAAGATGAAGTGGAGCTGAACTTAATTAATGATTTAGAGAATTGTCTGACAGTTGTAAATTACATGCCTAAAACGATCGTGTTAGTACGTGGTGAAGAATCCCTTTTTATTGGGGAGGAAAAGATACTTCTCTAATTTTAATGCAATGCAAACATTTTGCAGACGGTACTTTATCAATACGGCATCATGTTCTATGTGCTAGTTACTGATCTTATTTTTGGAAAATTTCTCTTTTAGGTCCATCACCACCTGCCTTGTAGTTTTTAATGCTTCTAGGACCAATGTCCTAAGGGATCAAGTCTGTCCCAGATTTAACAAATGGAGTTCATTTATTAACGATTATTAGCTACAACTTTATCTTTACACTTCACAATATCCTGGAGATGGGCGCCTGTTCCCTATACAATAGACATTTCTCTTTATTAAAAGGCTTCAAAGTCAAATCTATTCTGGACGCATTTAATAACTTTGGAATTTCGTTGTTTCAGCATCAGTTAGCATCTGTTGTTTCCTTATTGTCGTCTCAGATGCTTTATTTGTTTAAACTTTTATCAGTCCCACCGATCTCAGTTTTGAGGAATTTATTGTTCAAAAAGTATAATTCCCCCAGAAGACAAATGCAATGGCTCCACTTATTGCCGTCTTAGGCAATAACCCGCATTTTGCACTAAACCTAGAAGATCAGGAATTCCCTTGTGTTATCTACAATTCTACATTTCCTTATCAGGATTAGATTTTCTCAAGTATTTGCTCAAACAAATTACTACTCAGATTTCTGCTTTTGAGAATCAAGTTGATCAACCATGCTTATTTATTTTCCTCTTCCTGTTTTACTGCAACATAGTATTTAGCTATTAATTAAAAAATGCCTTGCACTATGTAAGAATAGATATAATATGGATATGAAAATGGTCATACATATACGACTTTTTTTCTTGAACTCATTTATCACTTCTACGAAGTTGGAATGTCACTGTTGCTTTAACCTTAATCCCTCCGAATGTCGGCATCTCTTGCCAGTTTTAATCAATGCTTGTATATAGAATGACTATTAGCTCACAAAATGAGCAATTAGCTGATGTACATGTGATTTTTTCTGTCCCAGGGATATGTTGGAAATAAATCAGCTGTCTTTCCTCTACAATTATTGGGCTATGATGTGGATCCTATCAATTCCGTGCAGTTCTCGAACCATACAGGCAAGCTGCTTATGCGATTATCAAACAACAATCTTCTGCCTGGAGTATGACATATGGTCATTCTTGATTTTAAAGAAGAAAGGAACAGGTCACATTTTTTCTTGGTTTGACTGCACGCTCTTTTTTGCAGGATATCCAACTTTTAAAGGTCAAGTTTTGAATGGAGATCAACTATGGGAGTTAATTGAAGGCCTTGAAGCTAACGAGTTATTATTTTATACACATTTGTTGACAGGTTTGCCCAAACTCTGTTAGGCTAACATCAAAGAAGAGTAAGATATCAAATATTAATAGTGACTGGTACATATATGAGTTTTAACCATTCATGCATAAAGTGGACTCGTATTAAGACAATGCATATACTACCTTGCTCTTACAAGACCGCTGAGATAGAATATAAGATCAATTGCTTAAATTATTGGATTGATACATTGTAGGTTATATTGGTTCAGTTTCCTTCTTGAACACTGTACTGAAAGTGGTTGAGAAGTTACGATCCATCAACCCCAAGCTGACATATGGTAAGAAATTTTCTATAGCCGCAATCACATCTTAAAATTTTAATTTTCAAAAGATGTATAGATATGTGGGAAACATGTTTCTGGATACATTTATTTGGTACCATTTCTTCATATATTTTATGGAGTAACAAGTTTCAAAAGTATGGTATAAGTATATGACTTCGATCAGAATCCTGTTCATATCCATTTTCTCTATGATTTCGTTATGGACATTTTGGTCATTATGAGATTTCTTGCTCTGCACTTGGCAGTTTGTGATCCAGTGATGGGAGATGAAGGCAAGCTTTATGTCCCTCAAGAGTTGGTATCAGTATATCGCGAGAAGGTAGCATAGACCTCATCTAAAGTAAACTTATGTATTTTAGCAAAGCATCATCTCATAGTTCTATCTTGAGCATTCAGTTTTTAAGACAAATGGTGTCATGATTATGCATCTCTAGACGGCGTTTGTCTTAGCAGCTTGGAGTAGCTTATAAGGACCTTGTACAAATAAGGTTTGCTTGGAACACTTATGGCCATTCAAGCTTGTTAAAATATCCATAAGCAGACACCCTCTTAGTATTTGTTTATAATATGGAACGGATTATACTTTCTTGAAGTCCCAATGATTGTGCGGAGTAGCAGTCGTTCTGTTAACTCAATTGTATTTGCTTTTTGTTTATCAATCGAAGGGCCTCTAACTGGTGGACCATGCACCATACAAAGCTGTTAGCTGCACCTATGTGCTTGCCATAGATGATATTGCAAAAATAATATAATTCTGAACCAATAAACAAATTCATAAAACTTGAACAATATTGCAAGTAATGGGGAGTGGCTTCTAATGGTTTTACATTTTGTATGTAATCTATTCTCGACATATTTATATAATGGCTTCTTATTGATAGTCCTTGTATTGCATCTCTGTGATTAGGTTATTCCTGTTGCGTCAATGTTGACTCCTAACCAGTTTGAAGCTGAACAGTTGACTGGATTAAGGTACTAATATTTAGGGTACTAGTTTTTCAAGGTCATATCATGTTTACAATTGCAGGATTTATTTGCTCTTTTGGTTTCTACTCACTAGGGATGCATTTATATGTTTTTTTATTTTTCCATCGAAATGACATTTGATCAACAAAGATCACTTGAATTTTGTGAGTTTTTATCCGAACGCCTGCATCAAGATGAAATGAATTAGCTTCCACACAGAACTCCTAAAAATCAGAATTTAATTCGCATCATCTATGTATTACTAAGTGTTGTAAAATTGGCTTACAAATATCATATATACTTTATATCTTCAATTCTAAGTAGGCTCATTACAGGATTGCATCTGAACAAGATGGCAGAGAGGCTTGCAATATTCTTCATGCTGCTGGACCCTCGAAAGTAATTCCTCGAGCTCATTCCTTTTAGTTTTCTTTATCACAATTTATTTTTTGTTCAACATTTGTCCTACCTTATTGGTCAATACGTGTTGCCTCCATTGGTCAAGAATCAAGATGGCAGAGAGGCTAGTGATGTTCTTCACGCTTCGATATGTTGTCTCCACTTTATGACTTTTCCATTAGCACTATTTGATGTCTTCTGGAGTCAAATGTTTTATATTCTCTGGTTCTTGGATACAATGAAATTAATCAGCATGGCTCATTATGCTAATGCTACCTATGCTTCTTATCTCGCTTGAAGTATCAGATAATCTTTGTAATTAACTCCGTATTTGTACTCCCAACACACCCCCCGCCCCCCCCCCCCCCCAAACACACACACCCACCCTCTTAACCCCTCTTTGATGGGAGCCTCATCAGAGGCATCGGGGCATATTATTGTTGTTATTATGATTGCTGCTACGTTGTTCATGGTCAATGTTGTTGCTATGACTACTACTACATTGTTCTTGCTCAATAACTCCGAAAATATGGAAGTACCGTAAAACCTTCTTATGAATTTTATATATTGGTTCTATGCACCAACAATACTGAGCTATAAATTTAGTAATTAGTGTCTTGGTTTTTATTTTTCATGGCATGTAGGTTGTGATAACGAGCATTAACATGGATGGTAATTTACTTCTCATTGGCAGCCATAAAAATCGAGAGGTATGGCATTTAATGCTTCTTCCTTTCATCATTAAGTGCCTTATTCCATTTGTCTTCTGTAATCAGTTCCTTGAAATAAATGTTCTTATAGAACTAGAATAATAAAATATGAATAACACACTACTTTGGTCCAATGTACACACCGGTTTAGTTTAGGTTGACGCATTGTTTGGTCCTTCCTACTATTGTTGTAATTATACAAATGAAGGGAGCTGACCTCTGGTAGTGATATGAAATCCATGAAAAGACTCACGTCCTAGTATCCATGTACTTGGATTCGAATGAATGGGTATTAGTAGTTTAAGTTCCATCCAAATTTATGTTAGATACCCAACAAATTTGATAGATATTGGTTAACTGGTTATACTCCACGCAAGTCCAGCGACTCAATTACAAGCTAATTGAACTCATAGTATCTAAGCATATGTTTGTACAGGATGCTAAAAAGTTAAATCACTGTTACATACTTTGTTGAATTCACCAATTTTCTTAAGCCTCCTAAATTTTACAAGCATAGCCTATCTTTTTATACTTCATTCTATGAAGTGCCTGCCTGCCTGCCACAATGCCAGCTGACTTTCTTGTCACGTTATTGAGTCCCTAACAACAAGCACGAATTCTTTTTAGCCTAGTTATTATCTACTTTGAATTTATCAATCCTTAGCAGTTTGTGCAGAGATTCAAGCTTGGTGTCATGAGTAAATAGTTTAAACATTTACTTGACAGGGCCAACCACCTGCACAATTCAAGATTACAATACCCAAGATACCTGCATATTTTACTGTAAGCATCATTCCGAAAATGTTCCTTCTTTGAGTACTACGCTTCTGTATGCACATTTTTTTCTTAAAACAAATAAAATAAGAATCTATATCAGGTCTATTTGAGCTGTCGAGTGTCCTATCAGAAAATGATGACCTATATTTTTTTTTTATATTTTCTCAATTTGTCAGTGGTACACCATATATCAATATCCTATATTATTGAAAGCAAAAAACAAAAAAAAGAACCACATTTTTGCATTTCCTAGTAACGTGCTCCACTTTCCTTAATGGGGGCAATGAAAAGAGCTTATACCCATCCTCTTATCTCTGTAATGCAAGTTCAAGATAGCAGAAATTTTCTATAGTCAACGTAGTCTGAGGTTTTAACATTGACTTTAAAAGGCTCTTTTTCACCTTTTGTAACATTGACTTTAAAAGGTTTTTTTTCACCTGAACTTTTATAATCATTTCAAATAGTCACCAAAATTGTTGAACATTTCAAGTAGGCACCAGAGTATTATCAACCGTACAGGCGTACACCCTAGCCCGTTACATCCTCCATCAAATCCAAATGGCAACAAGAAGTACCTGATCAACAAACATTTCAAAATTAATCACAATTTTACTCTCATTTATGTCACAATAAAATCAAGGAAAGATACAAGTCAATATTCCGAATTGATTTCCCATGGGGGTTAGGTGGGATGGGGGGGGGGGGGGGGGAAGGGTGTGAGGTTGAAGATGATGGTTTTTTGTATGTTTTATAACCGAAAAAAATTGATTATTAAAAATTAATCCAATTAATTATTTTTTATTTTTAAACTGACCCACAAAGTGTAATATGCTAAAAAAAAAAGAATCTTGATTTGCCCTTTAAGTAGCGAAGTTCATGTGCCAAAAACACTCTTTTTCAATAGTTCAAGTGCCTATTTGAAATTTTTAATAGTTCAAGTGGCAATGTGAAATTATTATTTAAGTTCAGGTGCCTAAATGAAAAAAAGCCACTTTAAAATATGTGTAAGTACAATATTGAATAACAAATTTTGCAATGTTAATAGTTCTATAATGATTTAATGTGGTGAATTGATAATTTAGTGGTTAACCTGCCACAGCTACCTGGTTAATGATTTATTTTGTTGGCCTTTTGTAATATCAGGGGACTGGAGATTTAATGACTGCACTTTTGCTTGGATGGAGTAATGTAGGTCATCGGGATGCTTTTTTGTTGATTGTTGAGATTGCACAAAATCTTTGTTTTATTCATTTATTCTGGCCTTCCTTTGTTATTTGCAGAAATACCCTGACAATTTTGAAAAAGCGGCAGAGCTGGCTGTATCTAGCGTACAGGTATGTTGTCCAACAGTTACTTATGAAATTGAATTAGTCTTCGGTTGTATATGGCGTAAGAGATTGTCGAACTTCCTTAGTTCACAAAAACCTCATGGTGATCCTATAGGTCCTTAGAATTGCTCAAACTAAAAAAGTAAATTATATGGCATCTCGCTTTTACCATATATTTTCCCAAGTGCATTCTATACTTCTGAACCTTTACTATACTGTGTCCGAAGTTTTGCACACTCATTTGTTCCATAAAAAGTTCAAGAAATAACTTGGGCTCTAATACAAAATCACACTTGGGAGTTGGTTTCGCCTACTCACACTAACAGTTTGATTGGCTATAAATGGATAGATAGAGATAGAGTTAAGTTGAATGCAGATGGAACCATTGCAAGACATAAAGCTCATTTGGTAACTCAAACAACAGTTTGGTTCCAGTTGTAAAACCTGCTACTATCAGTTGAGTCCTAACTTTAGCCATCACTCAGAAATGGAAAATTCGTCAATGAAATGTTTAAAATGCCTTTTTGAGTCACTCGAATAGCCTAGTGGAAAAGGCTCTTGCTACTGACCAGAAGGTCCTGGGTTCAAAACTCAACCTCATCGCTAATTTACAAAAAAGAAATGTTAAAAATGCCTTTTTGAATGGTATATTGGTAGAAACAGTCCATGTGAAGCAACCACGAGGCTTTTCACATCCTGCTACTATCAGAACAGTCCTAAGTTTACCCCCACGATATTGCATGCATGAAATCAATGTTAAGAGCAGTAGAGGTGTCGATGTAATATCACCTCCAAAGTGGAGTGTCGTTATCAAGTGTAAAAATTCTCCCGCTTTTCTAAATCTTCCTACAATTTCTAAATTTGACTAGCATGATAACTGACAGCAAAACAATGGTGTACATTCATCATTAAGTTGTGTCACCACTAGTTTCCATCCTTGGTTTCTGGAATAATTTTGATCTACTGTTGGAGTTTAGTTGGGCATACATATTTTCAAGGCATTATGTTCTTCCTGTTTTGTCATTAGCGAACGCATGGAACACGCGTTCGTTGTGTATCTTGAACGCGTGTTTCATGTGTTTGATAATATACGGTTATACCAAACAAATATCTGATAAATCGTACGCATGTCCCTTGCCTTGAAAATAGGCTTCACAGGTTTAATTTAACTACATTCATATGAGTCCTTGTCTGTGGTGGGTTGAAATGGATGCTGATTTTGCAGGCTCTTCTGCAACGAACATTGGATGATTATAAAAGGTCAGGATTTGATTGCCAGTCGAGCAGTTTAGAAATTCGATTAATTCAAAGTCAAGCTGATGTTCGAAATCCCCAAGTCAAGTTCAAGGCCGAAATATACAATTAAATTGGACACAATTTCAGACACAGATGAAATAAAGGACTTGAAGATAAAATGGAGAATAAACTCAGAGGTCGAGGAGGAGACATATGTTTAAGGAAATGTGTTTGTTAAATAATACTCTCTCCGTTCTCTTTTAGTTGTCTTTTTAGACTTAATTTTTGTTTCTAAATAGTTATTTTTTTAGTATAATTAATTACAAATTTATATTTGCAATGTACTTTTTGGTTACTTTTTCTTATGAAGATCGACTATAAAGTTTTAATTGATTATCATTTTACATTTTTAATGTACTTTTTGATTACTTTTTTTTTTTTATTATTCTATGTGCATGATTAGAAATACAAGTAAAAAGGAACGGAGGGTGTTTGACCCTTTGAGGGAGGATGAAGAACGATTCAGCTATCCTTTTTTATTTTTTCAATTTTTATGCAAGTTTTAAACAAGATACAATAGAAGGAAAGACAACAGAAACAAAAATAATTTCAATGTAATAAATAATGAACAATTAACATAATTGGATACATAAAACAAATTAAACTGTGGAATTTGATTGAACAATGCAAGTGCTTGAATGATCAAGAATTAGCTTTTGGTAAGTAAAACATAATTACTTTTCTACCTTGGGAAATGTTCAGGAAACTGTGTAAGAACTATTGAAATTGACTTTTAAAATTTATATCCTAGGGCCGTAAGAAATTGACCATCATTAAAAAGTAAATGATTGTATTAAAGAGACTATAACGACATCATTTACGACACAAGATATGAACACGTCTCTCATGCAAGCCCCATAGTTACACTTAAAGGTAAGATTTTACATGCCCTCGTAAAGGTTGTCTTCAACAAATAATTAAGCCAATCCTTTGTGGCAGTCCTAGTGGTCAAAATATTGTTGCCAACGTTAGGTGTTAAGGTTAAAAACTTTTACGACAACCTTCACGTCCAAGAACAAATTTTTTTGTCGAAGCTCAATGAAGACCAGATCGTAAATTATTTGTTATGACAATCCATTACTTATAGTTCAAACATATTTAAGAGCGTTAACGGAGCAAATTAACGGAAACGTTTGTTATGACAATCTCTTTAAACTAGATTTTCACAAAGATTCAAATAATTGCAAAATGCAAACTAAATAATTAAATATGATTTTAACCCCAAATGCCGAAGTCATTTAAGTAAAAATCCAGTTCAATTAGAAAAGGAACATTGCTAGAACATCTGGTTCAGGCGGACCTGTCTCCAAATCAGAGGAGACATTCAAGAAGGTCTTTCCGATTTTGACCAAAATTGACAAGGAAAATCGATCAATATCCTTTGAAGAATATCAAATTATGGGTGGAAAAAGGATTAGTAAGCCTCATCTTAGCATTCTCCAGTATAACTCTCAACATGTTGCTTCATATAATAGTATTATCGAATTTTGGAATAAGGATGTCCAATTAGATATGATGGAGATTGATTCATTTATTTCTGATGCCGTTATGATTAGTTCTACCGGTGATTCTGAAAACTTCAAGTGAAAGTTGTTTTAGACAATTATTCTTCTTGTTACAACAAAGAAAGTGAGTCATGTTTTGGTTTGATTGAAAGTGTTGATGAGGAGAATAAAAAAGAGAATTTTGTGATGGCAAATGATCAAGATTCCTTCAAATGGTCTAATGACACTTCTCAGAGTAATTACATCGATGAATACATTCTTTTGAAAGAATGGGTTGGTGTTAGAGAGCATCTAGACAAGGAAAAAGAGGACGAGTTTTTCGACACATACCAATCAGAAAGCAGTGAAGGGGACTATTAAGATTCTGATTTTGAGGATGCATATGGTGACCCGTTTATTGACGAAGAAGAAATCACACATGTTACTTCCCCTGACATGTCCATCTTCCATCCGGAGTTTATCCTCCTTCACAACAGAGCTAGAGTTACCAATATTCTGGATTTAGAGTACCTTAAGTAGGATGATGACCTCAAAAAATGGTACCATTCGCAATCGATTACCGAGTTTGCATGACATTGAGGCCTTGGCAGCTAATCTCCAAAAACCTGGTAGAATTGAAGGGCATATTCTTTTTGATCCGGGATCTAAAAGAAACTTAATGGATATGAAATTTCTGTTGGACTCGGATTATGTTGAAAATTATTGGAATTTCGGTGAGGAAGTTTACAATCAGTTGGAGGTTTCTCTCAAGTATCTTGGTGGAGAATCAACTTTTGAGTCAATTGAGCCCAATCAGATCGTTTGCAAGGGATATCGATAGTCTGAATCAAACTACGAGTATCTTGGTGGAGAATCAACTTTCGGTACTAATGTTAGTGTCAAAAGTTCGTATAAATGTTTTAGTACGATCATGACAGGTGTTCTTCTCCTTAGTTCTACTAAGCCTTTTCTCATTCGTCGATTTTATTTCGACAATCGTAATAAATTTTGGATTTTTCGTGACCCCGACAACGATTTCATCTGCTCATGTCATCAACGGTCATCCATTTGGTTTCCTTTTGGGTTCTCCAAGCACCATCATGATCTTCTTTTGCAGTTATATCATACTTGTGTTTAAGCAAACAAAACCTCCCAACTACATACGATGAAAGGGGGTGTTTCATCAGAATTTAGAACTCTGAGTTTAGTTTAAATCAAAGCAGATGTAGAGTGAACGTGAACGTAAGAAAAAACAAGAATGAATAACAGAAGGATGCATTTATTAGAGATGCAGCTAACAATTAATTACCCTCTCAAAATTGTTGTATATAAAGTGTTAAATTCGACCTTTAATGCCCTCATATCATATGTTAAAAATACTAAGTAAATTATTTTATAGAAGATTTAGTTTAAACTTTAGTATTTTTTTTTTTGTAAATTAGCGATGAGGTGAGTATCGAACCCAGGACCTTCTGGTCACTGGCAAGAGCCTTTTTCCACTAGGCTATTCGATTAGTATTCTTTTATATACAATAGTAAATAGTTTCGGAGGTATAATTGATAATGTCTTTTGACATATATTGGTATTCTTGTCATATATTGGTATTAGATGTTTATGTCAGCCTGTTCAAGTTCATTATTATATTTCAAATATATATTTTTATATTAATTTTTTACATGAATTTTAAAAAAGCATGTGCATGATAAAAATTATTAAATGAATATACAATTATTTATTTTTGTAAATTAAGGATGAGGTGAGTTTCGAAGCAGGACCTTCTGGTCACTAGCAGGAGCCTTTTCCACTAGACTATTCGATTAATTCCTAGTTGAAAAGGCTCTCACTAGTGACCAGAAAGCCCTGCTTCATCTCATCATTAATTTCAAAAAACAAAATAAAGTATAGTGTAGATTTAGGCGAATATTAGAACTACTAACATTTTTGCACGAATTGTTGAAATGAAATAAACACAAATTATCAAAAAAAAATCAATATGGATAGATTTAAAAATGTGAAATCAAACTTATTTATTAAAAGATTAAATAGTAAATATAAATGGATATAATGGTTCATAAAATTTATGATTTCTATACCAAGGGACTTGAAATAGTAAAGAATCTGAAACGATAAGATGAAACCTCAATTATCCAATTAACATCTAAGATACAATAACTAAAGACAAATTTCTCAAAACAAATATACAATGTTTAAGTTACCAACAAAATTACCAAGCTGCAGCAAAGATGGAAATCATATCAATGTCAAGCAAACCATGTCAAACCAGGTTGCAGACATTGTTTCGACTCGGCGATTGGGACAATGGGACCTAAGAATAGGCGCCATAAATCGAGTATAATTGTGACAAGCATTGCTGCTCCCAATGCATCAATTGCCACCCTCGGCAAGTCCCAGAGCTCATCTTGTTTTTCGTCGATTCTGCATATAAATGACTTCATGTTCAACAAATGGCAAGTCTAGAGACTCCTTGCATAAAATAAGAAACTTCACCAGATATATAATTGAAGTATAAACTGTTTGAATACAGCATAGATGAACAGTATAATCTGCGTTTCTTACATGACTAAATGTAAAACTCGACTTGTATGTAAATAGGAGAATTTTGGCAAAGTAGCATCTTTTGGTGTCAATTTTAAACTTGGAGCACCCAAGACTTTTTTTTGCAAAGGAATAGCACCCCTCCCCCTGGAAATTACTACTATACCCCTAAATTATACCTTCTTCTCCAACATCATCTTCTTCCTATTAACACCACCAACCATAACCACCAAACACCACCACTATCAACACAACTACCATCAACCATAACCACCACAACAACACATACCACAACCATCAAACATCATACATCCTTATAATCTTCTTATTCACACCTTTTTCCCCATGTCACAAAATCCACCACTACCACCAACCTCCCATTCCCCATTATCAATTAAGAACACCAATAACCCTCTCCCATCCCTAATTTTATTAAATTCGAAATTTCACTTTTACCCACAATTAAAGAATCAAAACCCTAACCCCACCCTTAATTGAAGCCGCCATTACTTGAGGCAAGAGGATATGGTCGCTGTTTTAGGGCGGTAAAGGTTGGTGGTCGCGATTTAAGATGGTGGGAGTGGGGGTCGCAGATTTGGGGGTGTTTGGAGTGTTGGAGGGTGGTGGTCGCGGATTTTGGGGGTAGAAGGCGGTGGTCGCGATTTTAGGATGGTGGGAGGGGGTGGTCGCGGATTTGGGGTGGTGGAGAAGAAGAAGAAACGAAAAAGATGTGAGGTAAAGATAATAATGGTGGTTGTGAGGAAGAAGAATATGATGCAAAGTGGTTGTGAGGAAAAAGATGTGAAAGTAGTGGTGGTGGTGGTGGTGGTGGAGACGGTGATGGAGGAAATAGTGGTGGTGTAGTAGAGTTGTGGTGGTAGGGTTTAGTGACGAGGAAGAAGATGAAGTAGGTCAGGATGAATTGTCATTAAGGGCAATATAGTAAACTTATGGGGTAGAAGTGCTATCCATTTGCAAAAAAAAGTCTTGGGTGCTCGAAGTTAAATATTGACACCAAAAGGTGCTAATTTGGTCAAATTCTCATGTAAATAGAACAATTAAAGACAAAAAGATAATGACGCTTACCTCAAAAACATTGGGAAGCTTACTAGGAAATAGATTGCATAAAACAATGAGCCGACTTTGTACATTGATTCTCGATCCACGAAGTCATAATATGGGAACTGCAGGATACAATAAAATCATAGTGATAAAAAAAAAACATTCAAGCTATTCCGCAGCATAAAGCCTAAGTTACTATCTAGAGTACATAAACATTGTAATGTCATTGTTACCATACATTGGATATGGCCACTGTCTCCAGATAGGCAATAAAATAAGCAAAGACAAGAATCCAAGCCGCCTCAAAAGCCCATTGCATACTTTCAGGCAAATTGGATATGAAGTGTCGTAGAATACGGAGAGTGATGTTTGACGCAACATGGTAAAAAAGAAAGCACACATGAGCAAGAAGGAATGTGGTGTGCGGAACCTGTAGACCATATTATTATAGGAGCATTATAATTAAAAACTTATTATGCGTAAGAAGCAACACTCTACGTTGGAACTATGACATACCTCATTCATTTTCCATGAAGGAAAAGTATATGAAGCTCCAAGAACTTTGAAGAAATAATGAGTCCAAAAGTAGTTTCCAACGTAACTAAAAATCATTATCCATAGATTGGCCTGCCACAAAAGAACAAAGCAAAGATAAAAGATCAATAATATGATTACAATTTTGATAGGTTTTGATTAAAAATTGGCTAATTGACATATTTGAAAACTGAACTCTATGTGTATGGCAAGAGAACATACACGTATGTTGAAGGGAGTGTCTGTTTGTTCAAAGGCAGTTTAGGCATTCTAAACCTAAAAGCATAGTATACTAGTCTAGATATTTGAAATTTAAGAGACTAAGGAAGCGACCAAGAGGAAGAACCAGGAGAAGGGGAGTCTGCAATTTATCCATTTAATTCCATTTGATTATTTTCATGATAATGCAATAAGTAATTACATTTATGTTGAAGAATGCTTACCTTGACCCAATAACGATCTCTCCAACGAAGTTCGGTATCAGCCTACAAAACCATCCAAGAATCAACATTAGCACACCTATAGTGTAATATACAAAAGAGTTCTGAGAACTATTCTTCTCTACAGGTTAATGGACAGCTAATCAGCCAATGCAACATTAATGTCCCCCCAATATTTTGATTCGAAAGATGCATGTCCATCCATAACTCGCTTCTTCTTCCATTTCACAACTATGTTACAGCATTATGTACAAAATTTCTACCGGTCCCCCTCAAAATAACTACACGAAATGGTATACTGGGCTTCAAGAATATAGTATCAAGGAAACCCTTCAAGTCAAGCAAATCATACAAACTTTAAGTGGGTTGACGTAATAAGAGGGCAATTTATTCAAGTCTTTAATATAATGCCACATTATTTGGAACCAGATTCAATTCACAAGTACCACTTAAAGCAGGGAAAAGAATATTATGCAATTATTTATGCATAAGAGTTAAAAGACAAGTATGAAGGAGAAGGGTTCAGCAGATCTACCTTTCCTACAAACAGTAATGGAACAATGACTGCAGGAATGGCCGAAACAAGACCCACAATAAGGTATTCCAGTTCAGTGAATTTCTGCGGGAACCCAAATTTAATGATAGTTACAAAGAAGACAATTGTGACATAATGATGGAACTAATTTGATGAAAAAATCTGCTCTATATTTCTTTTCAAATTATTAAGAAATACGGAGTAATACTTTTAGACATAGAAGGTATATAAGAAGAAAAAATTGGGTGACTACACAGAAACATCATGTTCTTATATTAATACAATTGTATTTTGGGATCAGATTATATCAACCAATAGGATAACGAGAAGAATTTAGAAAAATACCTCATAAAGTTTGTAGGGAACTATAATGCCAATAGTGAGAGTGAGCCAAAAGGGAGTGTAAAATAAGAAGAATAATTCACCCCATCGTTTGCTACTATTTTGAGCCAACCAGATTGAAGGAACCGAACTATCACAACCTTTGGTTCCTGCATACCATACCCCATCACGCACCTTCCGATATCAATTAACAATAGATCAAAGAAAAGAATCTATGAGAAGTGATATTAGTAGCAGTACCACTCATTGTATCGAGAATGCACGATAATCCAGCAACAGAAACTTCTTGCTCCAATCAACACCAACCAATACGAATCACCAGCATCAAACAACCATCAGTAAGCTCTACAAACAAAACTTCATCTACTTATAAACATACCCTCATGGTATAAATATAAAAGCAATAATAAAACAAACTAACAAATAAAGAAAAAAAAAAAAAAGTGCTAGTCTAATTAAATGGTCTTCCACTTTAAACATTCAGTCAACCCTGGACATTTACATTTATTTCAAATACACAAACTTATATCCAGTGGGCAATTAGATTTTACTAATATTAGTTAACAATCAAGTGATTATATCAACAATTAGATTTACTAATATTAGTTAACAATCAGATGTTACTAATTAACAACCAAAGATTAGTTCTGGACAACCATTTCTATTCATAAATCGCCAAATGCAGATTCAAATTAAATTTTCAATATCAAATTGCAAAAATTAATATTAATTAACAATCATTTTATTAATTACTTCAGAAAAACCAAACCTGGGCTGGGTCGAAGTTGGAGAGGCGGTGTGGAGGGGGAGCGGGAAGATGTGATGGGCGAGCGGATTTTACGAATTTAGAGATTCTCCCAATAATTCAAATATCTCCATTTAATTTTACTATGAGATTTACCACACATGCTTTTTCGTCCCTAAAAATTGTCACATTTTGAGTTTTGTTAGTCAAACATTACAAAATTTGATCATGAATTCTCATTAAACGATAATAATTAATATAATCTTGTGGGACCTTGTTAGATTCGTCTCAATATATATTTTTGAAATATTAACTTTTTATAATTTTTGCTCATGTGGAATAATAGATATTTATGTTTTAAATCGTGTTCTGTTAACCACCAAAAGTCAAAATGTGACAATCTTTTAGGGACGGAGGGAGTATTTCATATTGAATCACTTTCCCATTTTTTTTCTAATGGTGTCATTGTATCGTGATAAATCAAGGAAAGTAGAATTCTTTAAAATTACCATAGAAAAGAGAATTAGAGGGAATTATGGACAATAAATTTTATTGTTGTTTGAATATCACAACTGTGAGCGAGAGAATCATATTCTCCTCGATTCTCCTAGAATTTGGGTGAGAAAAATTGAGTGGGATGAGGACGATGAGAGTGAATTAGTGGGAATAGTTTCTCTTACGGTAGAAATACATTAGGTTTTCAAAAATCAATAAAGTAAAGAAATTCTTTCATGTTCCCCTTTATTCTCTCCAAAACAAACATACCATACAGAGAGAACATAACAAAAAAAATAAATTAGTATTGAAATCAAACCAATTTAATATCTATTTATAGCTGTTAAAAAATAAAAAATATTGATAGAAAAAAAAAAGTCCAATTGAAAAAATTTATATACTAAAAAGTAAAAACGTCAATTAAAAAATGGGTAAATAAAAATTCTTAAAAGTGGTTCGCATAAGATGTGGAGGATTGTGATTTAGTTGGGTGGATCAACTTTTCAATATAGTCATGTGATTATTCAATAATTCTTAAAAATTGGTAAAAAAAAAAAAATTAATATCCATCCAATTATCTCCTATTGGAATTAAATATGTTTCCTATTACCTCTTATTGGAAGTGGTCTTGAAGCATTACTAAAAAATATCTTATAAATGTCTCTAATAATCAACTCAATGAACCATGAAAAAGAGAGGCAAAAGTTAATTGTTGACTCATTTAATATGGGAAATCAAAAAATGAGATTTTTTTAATTATATTTATGTTATAAAACCTAGTATTTAATGGTCCAAGCTAAATACTATATTATTTTTAATTTACAAACTCTACATGTTTCTTGTACTATATATGCTAATATATTAGAAAGTGTGTGGCAGTAGAGAACGAAAAGAGAATGAGTATATCTTTACTTTCTCTAACTTTCCGTTACAAGATTTATTTGCATGTAATATTGCAATGTACAAAATATTTATAGGGAAAAATTCACTTAAATTTCACTATTCACATGTATAATTACAGTTGAATTCACTAGCAAGATATTTCAATACTACTCCCTCCGTTCCAAAATACTTGACTTCACGCTTTTCGAAACACAACTTCAATCATCAATTACTTTATATTTACATTATATAAAATTACAAAAAAATAATATTGGGTTTTTGGCCGGGGACATCACCTACTTTTTACCTATGTCACCAGTTGATCACTCACTTTTTAGAGTGTCCTGGTTGATCACTCACTTTTTAAAAAGTGTCTCTTTTGGTCAGTCGACCACTTTTCCGGGTGGTCAACTGCCGGTCAACTCACGTGGCACCCATGTGCGCCTTTACTAAGGTTATTTTAGTCTTTTCAAGTCGAATTTGACCCAAAATTTTCAATTAATTAGGTATTTGGCCCAAAATTTTCAATTAATTAGGTATTTGGCCCTAATTTTATGGTTAATTACAAATTGACCCCAAAATTTTCAATTAATTTTGGGGTCAAAATATAATTAACCATAAAATTGGGGCCAAATACATAATTAATTAAAATGACCTTACTAAAGGTGCACATGGGTGCCACATGAGTTGACCGGCAGTTGACCACCCGGAAAAGTGGTCGAATGACCAAAAGAGACACTTTTTAAAAAGCGAGTGATCAACCAGGACACTTTGAAAAGTGAGTGATCAACTGGTGACATAGGTAAAAAGTAGGTGATGTCCCCGGCCAAAAATCCAATAATATTATGAAAGTATTTTAAAAAAAACGAATTCAATTATATCAATTTTATATTTTTTGGACTAATGAATATAAAGTAATTTGTAGTCAAAGTTTGACACGAATTCCAAAACGTCAACTAAATTGGAACCGAGGGAGTATATTATTTCATAATACTCCCCCTTTGAAATATCTTTTGTGGTTTGCTTAGGAACACACGTTGCCTCATTAAAAATCTTATAAGGAAAAATTTAGTGGGATAAAAACCTTACAAGGGAAAAAGAGTTCAACAGTGTGCTCTCCCTCGATCATGCTCCCCCTCAATCAAACACGGGAAGTTCTTGAAAGATCACGAAGGCGGCGCATTCCAATACTTTGAGTGTGCTTCGTGAAGACTGATGTAGGCAGTGCCTTTGTGAAGAGATCTGCCATATTATCACTCAAATGAATGTGTTGGATATAAACTTCTTTGTTTCTTTCTAGTTTCTGTGTGACTGAGAAGAATTTCGGGGAGTGTGTTTGGCCTATCACTTTTAATATAACCTTCTTTCATCTGAGTAACACATGCAACATTGTCTTTATACAAGATTATTAGTTGGTAGACCAGATGCTCCTTGGATGTGTTGTGTTACTGATCTTAACCATTTTACATTACTTACTTTATGAAGGGCAATGACTTCAGCATGATTTGAGGAAATGGCTACAAGTGTTGACTTTCGGGATCTCCAACATATTACAGTATCACCACATGTAAATACATATCATGTATGTGATTTATCATTGTGTGGATCCGACAAGTAACCTGTATATGCATAACCAAGTAAAACTGGTTTTGTATTGTTCGAAGAAAACAAACTAAGATCAAACGTACCTCGGAGGTATCGCAATATATGTTTTATTCCTTTCCAATATCTTTTCGTAGGACATGAACTAAATCTTGCTAATAAATTTACTGTAAAGGCTATATCAGGCCTTGTACAGTCAGCAAGGTACATGAGTGCTCCAATGGCACTAAGGTATGGTACTTCAAAACCAAGTTCTTCTTCATCTTCTTCCTTGGGACGGACTGGATCTTTTTCAACATTAAGTGTTCTTCCCATTTTTGGAGTACTTAAAGGATTTGCTTTGTCCACGTTGAACCTTTTCAACACCATTTTCCGTATATCTTGATTGATGTACCAAGATACCACTTTTATTGTACTCAATTTTGTAAACTAAGGCAGAACTTGGTCTTTCCCATATCTTTCATTTCAAATTCTTTCTTTAAGTAATCTCATGCTTCCTTAATTTCTTTATTCATTCCAATGATATTTAAATCATCAACATAGTTACATAGACAATAATGATTACAAAATCGGATGTTGTTTTTTTTTATAAAAACACAAGGACATATCGGATTATTCACATAGCCTTCTTTAAGTAAATATTTACTTAACCTATTGTACCACATGCGCCGAGACTATTTTAACTCATATAATGATTGAAAGACAAGAGTCATATGCGAGTAATTCATGCAAAGGATACCATGGCATGTGTTGTATTTAAATAGATTAACTCTAATTTGTAGATTAGTGTTTGTTATGAGTTTGTTTCACATTTGGTGGAATAATGACTATACTCAGCTCACTGCTATTGTTAAATCAGCTCACTTTACTACAACTTCAACTGTCAATGATCCAGCCTGATACGTGGACTCATACGCTTCCAATCACCTCACCTCAGACCTTCAAAATCTTATTCTACACAATAATTACTCTGGTTCCGACCAAATCACAGTTGTATATGCGGCAACCTACAGGTTATAAAGATTGTAATCATCCGTCGTATGTGTGCAAGTTTAATAAAGCAATTTATGGTCTCAAACAAGCTCCTAGAACTTGGTTCGATTATCTAACAGGCTTACTACCATCGAATTTGTTAACTCTAAAGCCAACACTTCATTATTTATTAAGAAGTCTGGAAATTCAGTTATGCTTATATTGGTCTATGTTGATGATATTTTAATTACTGGAGCTAGCAATATAGACATCCAACATATTGTTCATCAATTGCATTCAGAGTTTGCTCTTAAAGACATGGGTTCAGTGAATCCTTAAAAGCTTAATCTAGCATACATAATCAATCACACGAAACTCAATTACTTAATTAAGAAAGATTAATTACTTAATTGAAACAAAATATAAAAAAAATCAAATAAGCTAAAAAAAGATACATACGTCATTCGGACGAATTTGGATGAGGAGAAGAGTTGATCAAAGAATTTCAACGAGAGAAAGCTGATCGGATTGAGTAAAAAATCACAAAAATGACCTAATTAGTACAAAAATCACAAAATTAAGTAATCAATCATGAGCAAGAACGAATTTTCCTGTGCAAGAATTAATCTAACAAAATATATACCCGTTAGAATTGAGCCAAAACGATTTGGACGAATCAAAGAAAAGCTGGATTAAGATGACCAGAGAAATTGGGTGAGACAATTTCCATCGAGATGCATGAGTTTGGGTTTAAAGAGAAAATTGAATAGATTGTGTTAAGAATATGTATATATAGTTTTGCCAAAAGGTCCTTCAGGTTTTAAAATTTTATATTTGATTTCTAAGTTTTGTAAAATTTGCAGAGAGGTCCTTTAGAGAATTCTTAGGAGGACCATAACTTTCTACGGTTCTTGGGGGTAGGGGTGTGCGGAAGAAGATTATTTAATGTCTATAATTGTGAAAGGACGTAAATAACCTCGTTAAAAAACTTACTAAATGGTCCAAAATCTTTTAAAACGACCTAGTAACCAAATTTTACAGAAAAAATGCAGTTTTGTGATCCAACATGGGCACTTTTGAATGAAGGTGATCGAACTGGTAGATACTTTCAGTGATCTTTGGTGCAATTAAATTATTTATAATAAATTTAAGCTTAATTAAAATGAGTTATATAAAATTACATAAAAACGATAAACTATTCATTTAGTAATTCACACCACGCAAATATATTTTAATAATTTACAAATGTTATGTTATCATAATTCATGTAAAAATTAATTTAAAAAATATATAAATACGATCAATAAATTCGTTATTTGCTAATTTGTGCACAAACATTTAATAACATATAATGATATAATATATTCGGACACAATTTGTACTATACAATGTCATTTTCTTCGTTGTTTTTAGTTGGGCAGTCTTCCCTCTTTTCCTCAAGTTTCTCCTATTAAGTCCCTACAATATAAAAAGTCAAAATTACGAAAGTCAAAAAATTGAAATTGTCGTTGAATTTGAAGAATGAGTGCAGTGAATATCACAAACGTGGCAGTTTTGGACAACCCATCTTCGTTTTCGTCCCCCTTTCAGTTCGAAATCTCCTATGAATGTGTCTCCTCTCTCAATGACGGTAAATTTAATTCTATATTTTATTTACTAGTCAATATTCACTGTTTCATATCGTCTAACTCTTATATTCAATTTTAATAAATGAACCAACTTTACAAACTTCCGATACTATTTGATCCCGTTAGGTGAAAGTAAAACTTAAAAATTAGTCGAAGTAGAGGTGGATGGAACACAACCTTATCTATGTAATAACATAAAGATTGCGTTTGATAACTAGGAAATGAATAAAATAAACAGGAATAGAATGAAATTTAATTCAGTTACTTAGTTTGATAGTTAGGAAATGAATAAAATAAACACGAACAGAATGAAATTTAATTCAGTTACTTAGTTTGATAGTTAGGAATAAAGTACATATATAAATTAACGAAGAGTAAAGTGCAAACATCTATCTTTTCCCACTTAATAAAAAGGGTGTAGTTTAATGAGTCATTTTTATTTATTTCGTTATATCCGAGAGAACTCCATAGGACATACAAATTATCATGTTTTCATATGAACAATTGTGTCTAGGGTTACTTGATTTGGTACAACAATCTTCTTCTCATGGAGAAAGTAATTGATTTGATTTTAGGTTTCGTTGTTTTTTAAATGTTGTGGGATATGAGGAGTGTGAATTTTAAGGTGATTCACTAAAACCTAATTACTTAAATATTTATTGTCCACAAGGGGGTTAGTTAATAAAGATAACAAGTGTCAGGTGCTAGTCCGAAACAGGCTCCCGGGACATAGCTCAACTAGTAAAGAGTTAGAGTGCTAACTGCTAAGTGTCAGGTGCTAACTTTGTGATAAAGTGGTTAACAGCTAAGCTCTAGTCCTCTGATTAGGTGAGACACATCCCACATTCACTTCCTTCATGTACTCTAGGGTAGGGTTGCGTGAGGGCCGTTAGTGTGATAGTTGCACACCTTTACTCGTTCGAGACATGGAGTTATTAGTTGTGACTTGCGACATTCTTTTATTGAAACTTGTTGAGCTGTTCAGAAATAGGCTATTGCTTTTAGAATTACTCATTCGGGACATGGAGTTATTAGTCTTGACTTACGACATCCTTTATTCAAGTTTGTTGAGCTATTCAGAAATAGGCTCTTTAAGAATTGCACAACCATGTCATGGAGTTGTTAGTGATGAATTTGTCGATATTTCGAACTTATGCATATATGTGTTACGAAATGCAATAATAAGAAGAAAAAAGAGAGGTAGGAAACTGAAGTACCAAACCATCATATTCTGGTTATGGCACATCGTCTTTTGAAAATATGCAATTAATGACACAGTCTTTGGATGGAAAAATCAGAATTATCGATCGGCATTTGTGAATAGTCTGGCGTTAATGATATTGGTTCTGCTATATTGTTGGAGGTAAAAAGATTTTACGATTTACAGATCACGATCAACTTGTCTGGTGGTTCAAATTATTGTTTGATCACTGGTTGTCTTTTTCTATATATGGAATTGGGCACTCTTAGTGTTTTTACTTTCTTAAGTCCCCTGCCCTTCGATATAGTTGAACTTGGCAACTACGATTGCTTCTTTTTTGCTGAAAACTAAATGACTACTGATCTTACTTTGGAACTTGTCAAATTTGTGCTTTCGTGATAATGGTTTAAAATGAAGGACCTGTGGATGCGATCTGTTGGTGTATATGAACGCAATTGAGTTAATTTTCTGCTATCTTTTTCAAACTTGCATCGAGTTTTTCTCCATTTACAGTAGACACCTTAAACAAATACCTAGTTTCCGTTACCACTTAACTAAGATGCTGGTTGGCTTGTAATCATAATTTCTCAAGTCCAAGCTCTTGCAAGAGCTCACTTACGATATGGTCTTCTTCTTCCCATTTCCTAAGATGCTGGTTGGCTTGTAATTATAAACTCTCAATTGTAGCCTCTTGCAGGAGCTCACTTATGAATATTGTTTCTTCTTCTCATTTCATGCAAAAGGTGTGCTAAATATCGAATAGTGTTCGCTTCATGCAATTATATCCTGCTCACTGGAATAAAATACAATTGTGAAGTAGATAATATTGTTGATTACGCTCTTCAAAGTTTGAATACATTGCTTAATGGATGTGTACACTTTGTCCTGTTCTGCTATTCCAATTAATCGACATTTCACTCTTCCCTGCAAAGTTCTGACCAAATAGTTTTTATTCCTCATTCTAATAAATATAAAATCGATATGATTGAATTTTTTATTAAAATATATTCATAATATTTTTTTTTGTATTAAAGATTGAAAAGAGTCGATTAGTTTGAATTGAAAGGTGTATATCTTTCTGAACCACTCTTTTGTTTTAAGGTTTCCTAGTATATAAATAAATAAATGCAGATGGTTGTAATATGGCTTGGTTTCCGATTTCCTGCAGATATAGAATGGAAACTCATCTATGTGGGTTCGGCTGAAGATGAAACTTATGACCAGCTCTTAGAAAGTGTTCTTGTTGGCCCAGTAAATGTCGGGAATTATCGGTTTGTCCTGCAGGTAACACGTTCATTATTATGAGATGGCTGGGCCAAATTCTTTCACTCTTCTCTAGTTTACATTATTACTAATGATCCCACTCTCATATGCCAATTCAGGCCGACCCTCCAGACCCTTCAAAAATCCGTGAAGAAGATATTATTGGTGTCACCGTTCTGCTACTGACATGCTCTTACATGGGTCAAGAATTTATTCGTATTGGATATTATGTGAACAATGATTATGATGATGAGAAACTGAGAGAGGAGCCACCACCGAAGGTATCAATTGATAAGGTTCAGAGAAATATATTGTCTGATAAACCAAGAGTTACAAAGTTCCCAATCAATTTTCATCCCGAGAACAGTGAAAGCGGTGAGCAAGTCCCTCCACCTGGCCATGCTGCTGGGTTTGGTGATGGAGAGGAACCACTGAACTCACCAAATGATCCTCCTGAATAATCAAAACAATCTCACGGGACTCTTAACATGGTATTCTGGTGCATACTGATACTCTCCAGTGGAATGATTTCCTGAACGCCATTGTATTGTTACATGCCAGTCATTTCTAAGGTTGCGGAGGGAGGAACACATGCATTCATCTTCAAGGAGTTGTGTGGATGGCTTTATATAACCGATAAGCGGGTTACTATAGTCAGTTCTTTGTTGTGCTCGACACAAATTTGATATCGGATGGTTTCTGTGTTAGCGAGTTACTATGTTAATATTGTTGGAGTAAGTTCTGCAAGGATTATCTGCAGAGGAACTCTTAACATATGAGAATCTACATTTCAGTTTTCTTGTAGTCACCTCCCACCCTTTTGTGTTCTTACTGCTTCATTTGTGAACCATAAACATCTGATGTATATTGGACTTCAGATTTTTATTTATTATCCATATGGAACATTGACATAAGTTACTTACTTCGATCTGTTTAGTAAATATAAGTAAAAGGAATGTGCATTCGATGTGGTAGTTTTATTGCACAAGGTTTACTTGTTATAATTATCAAATGTAATAAAAAGTTATAATAGAGAAAAAACTAAAATATGGAATAAATAACTTTTGTTGTATAAAATTATAGACAACATCACTTTCAAAAAATTATGCATTAAAATTGAAAATATTTTAGATATTTTAAATTTTATATTTGAATGTGCAATTGTTAACTTCGCATTATCCTTCTTTATCTTTTTAATTTTTTTTTTGTGAAAGTTGTTCTTTTAATTATTAACTTCGCATTCCCTTTTAATATCAGTTTCGACTTGACAATTATTTTGAGTAGCTTTTATATTGTCATACTGTCTCATGACATATATTTTGAAAAAATAATACTATAAAACAATATAACAATTAAGTTAAAAGTTAATAAATCAATTGTCAAAATTTAAAAGCCTCTGAAAAATAATTATATTTTTGGTCTAACTAAATGTTTTTTTAGTATACATGAATGTTATATATGTATGATGAATAAATATGAAACACATTAATTTTTTTAATAAAATTCAAAATTTATGGTATAAATAATTGTAAAAGGATTAGAATGACAACTAATATAATTACATTATGAGATTTTTTCAATGATTTGTAAGTTGTGTCACATTTACATTCTTAATTAATTGGAACAACAAACTAACGACATTTTCAATAAGAAAGTTATTTGAAAAACAAAACTAATGAAAATTTCACTTAGTTGACATCAAGTAATAATTTGTTAAAACATTATCGCTACTACTTTGTTCTTGACCTTTTGGTACAGCCAGATAGAATGTGGTGCCATATTTTTGAAGCCAAATAAAATAAATCCTCCTCTATCTATTGCGGGTCAAGGACTCCTTCCTCTCCTTCTTTAAAGCAATTTATACGAGGGACTCTCTTTAACATGATATATAATTTCTTGCTACAAAGCCCACAAAGGAGTGTTCAATACTACTATACAAACATCAGATTTTGGGTATCTCATGTATAGACTTGTTGAAGTAGTTCAACAATGTAAGTTTGTGTACTATCTAATTATTCATATATAATATCACTATTTTGTGTAATTATGTATGGTAACTCAATAATGTGCTTCTCTTATTCTCTACAAATGGTTGGCCATAAGAATGTCTTTAGAAATCAACTCTGGGATCAGTTCAGATATCACCTTCTAAGCTTTGAAATTGCGAGACTTATCCCAGGTGCCGCCGTGAGACCAGCTTCGAGACAATCATGTCATGTCTCGAGAGATGGTCTTGATTGTGGCCTCACTGAGTTCAGTGAACCAGTTTTGAGACCACCTGCTCAGTTACACATGACCGTTGGAGTACAATCCGATGCCAGTTCAGAGACCACTTTTTCTTTGAAGTGATCTCGAAGTAATGTTTCTGAACTATTTTATGAAAGCAACTTTGCCAATTCAAATACATACTTTCTATATTCTTCATCAAGCAAAAGAAAGTGAAATAACTCTCATATTTAATCTTCATATCTTTAAGTTTGAGAGTTTCATATTGTTTTATTAATTTGATAAAGATCCTCATTGAAATGCTAGTTAGTTTTTATTGGATTTTAGATTCACCTAGAGATTGAAATTCTAAACATAGGTTTGGGTTAGTTTTGTTGCGAAGATTAGTATTGAAAATTTTTGTGGTACTTAGGATTGAAGTTGCTTGTTTATATCAAGACTATTCTTCCATTTCAAAGTTAGCCTTTTCCAAATCCCAAGGTTAGAAAACCGAGGGTCGAGCACGTAAGGGAGCCGAAGCTCGTTAGAATCCTTTTTGCATTCTTCTTCATTTACTCTTTGTTATTATTGTTTGTTATTTCAAGTTTTATTTGATTCTCTATCATACATTGTGTTAGTAGTATAAGGTGTTCAATAAAGTGCTAAAGTGAACTAATTTTTGTTAAAATCAACCTAATTCCGCTTCTATATCAAATATGAGTCATTGTATTCGATAAGCCTTATTTACCCCCTCTCTAAGCTCAAAAATTGGTATCAGAGTTCATGTGTGTCGATTATTTGAGCTTTACATCTCTTACACTTTTTTTTTATCATGGGTGAAATGACTAAGTAGGGGATGTCTCTCACAAGGCCTCCATATTTTTAACTATGATTGTTGGTGTTGTCATATGGTTACATTATTGTAGGCCCAAGACTATTCTTTGTGGCATGTTGTGAGCCATGATCCTTTTTTCCCCAAGAAAGCAATAGTGATTAGAAGAAGTGGAAGTTATTCGAGTCTCCCGCCATGAAAGTTATTGGTGAACAAGATAGTGATGAAGTCTAGAAAGAAACAAATGATTACAGTAAGCTGCTCTTAGAATCGATAGAGAAGACAATGGATGTGGTTGTTCAAGATGACATGGAGTGCTTTGAGGAAGCCAATGACAACAACACATTTGTCACGGATGATCTCCTTGGTAGGTTGTTTAATGAAGAGAAAGTGATAGCAAGAACGAAAATACAAAGGAGCTCAAAGAACATGTCAAAGCAATTACGATCAAAGCCATGATGAGTGCCATGGAAGAAAAAGATGAAGTTGATGCTAATGAAGAGTTAGCTCTGCTAGCAAAGAACCTGAAGAAGTTCTTAAAGTTTTGGCAAAACAAGGAGAGGACTCAAGAAAATACAAAAAATTTGAAAGCCAAGGCAAGAAGTTTGAAGGCCATAACAAGAATAAGTCCAAGGAGGTCAAGTGTTTTGAGTGCAACCCAAGAAATCTCAACCCAAGACCGATGTTCTCGTCCAAAAGAAATCTCAACCCAAAAAATCTATGAAAGCTACTTGGAAAGATGATGTGTCCGAAAGTGAATCCGACTTGAATGTTGAAGAAGTGGCAAATATTATGTATATTATGGGTAAAGACACCTTCGAGATAACTTCTTGTTCTAATGTGCTTAATGAGAACTATGTTAGCTTGCCTGATCAATATGAGAAGTTGCTTACTATGAATAATGGAACTTACTAATTCTAATAAAAGCATGCTTTCGATATGTTCTCTTGAGAATGATATTTTATTGCTTAAAATTGAATCTTCACTTGAAGTTGAATCTTTGCAAGTTGAGAATGTGTTTGTGTGACAAATGATGATATATCTTGCTTGCATCTTGTTAATGTTGTGTGTTCATCAAAATAGGTATGTCGACTTAGAAAAGCTTAAACTTAAACAACAATTAGAACAGTTGGATATCACCACTAGAAAAATCAGCAGAATGGACAAGGGATCTCGTCCTTTCTTGTCCTTTTTAGTACATATACGACAAATATTTGTTGTCCTTTAAAAGTCTTCTTATTTACTATTTTTGTCGTTGCTTGTTCTTAGTATCAAGCCCGAAAATCAATTGAAAACGGGCCTCTACTTGTCAAACTTTGTCGTATGATTTAATTATTAAAGTAATTAAAAATTATTTATTTCTTGTCCAACTTTGTCGTTTAAAGTCATTAAAAAATAAATTATTTAATTAAATCGTTTGTCAAATTTTGTCGTATGTTCCTGACATTAACAAAAAAACATTGTAGTTTAGAAGCTTTTTGAATAGCTTATGGGCTATGAAATCCAATTTGAAAACAAAAAATAAGTCATAGAAGCTTTTTGCCAACTCCTGGATGCTTGCTTCAGACCATAAATGGATCTCTGAAGTTTGCATACCTTCTTAGGCTCTTTCGAGCTTGTGAATCCAGGAGGTTGTGTCATGTACACATCCTCTTCAAGTTTCCCGTTAAGGAAAGCTGTCTTCACATCCATTTGCCAGATTTCATAATCATAGTATGCGGCAATGACTAAGACAATCCGAATGGTTTAAACTTAACGACTGGAGAAATGCTTTTATCATAGTCGATACCATGAAACTATTTGAAACCTTTAGCTACTAGTCGAGCCTTATAAACATGTACATTTCCATCTTTATTAAGCTTTCGTTTAAACACCCATTTGCATTCGATGGGTCTATCCCCCTCGGCAAATCAATTAATGTCCATACTTCATTATGGTACATTGAATCCATCTCGGATTGCATGGCTAGGAGCCACTCATCAGTCTCTTGTTGTTTCATGGCTTCCTCATAAGTTAAGGGTTCCCCACTTTCAATCAGGAAAGATTCCCCATACCCTGACGGGACCTTTCGGATCTTCGAGGGATGTTTTGAGTATCAGCAGGTTCGTCTACGGTTTCTCATGGATCGAGTTGCACCACTTCTTCATAAGAAGGATCCACCTCCTTAGGTGAATCAACTGAGGTACTAGGACCTACTGTGTCACCCTCTTGAACAATTTCAAGAGTCTCATTATTCTTATATCTCTTTGTAATGTATTCCTTCTCAAGAAAAGTTCCATTACGTGCCATGAAGATCTTATTTTCGGCTAGAGATAAAAGAAGTATCCCCTGGTTTCCTTAGGGTAACTAATGAAGTAACACTTGTTGGATTTGGGTCCAATTTTGTCTTTATTAACTCTCTTAACATAGGCCTCGGATCCCCAAATCCTCAAGTACCCCAGTTTGGGAACTGTCCCAAACCACATCTCATGTGGGGTCTTAGGTGCTGATTTGGTTGGGCATTTGTTTAGTGTGGAAGCGGCAATTTTTAATGCATAACCCCAAAAACTAGTTGGAATTTCATATGTGCTCATCATCGATCTAACCATATCCAATAAGGTTCGATTTCTCCTTTCGGAGACACCATTATGTTGTGGTGTACCAGCAGGTGTGAGTTGTGATACAATACCACACTCCTTTAGGTGCTGCATGAAGTCATGGCTCAAGTATTCTCTCCCTTGAAGGCGCGAAGAATCTTGAATGTCCTGCCGAGTTGGTTTTCCACAACCTTTTGAAACTCTTTGAACTTTTCAAAAGTTTCTCTATTATGTTTTAACAAGTATACGTAACCGTATCTGCTTAAATCATCGGTGAAGGGTAATGAATTAAGGATAACCTCCTCTAGCGGGTGTGTTCATTCAGCCACATACATCTGTATGTATGATTCCCAACAAATCACTTGCCCTTTCACATGTACCAGTGAAAGGTGACTTGGTCATCTTGCTTAAAAGACATGACTCGCATTTGCCGTAAGATTCAAAACTAGATGATGTATTCCATTGTCAGGGAGCTCTTGAATGCGCTTGTCACTTATATGACCGAGTCTGCAATGCCATAATTATGTCGGGTTCAAGTCATCAGGCTTGTTCATTTTCATATTAATGTAAAGTGACTTGGTCATCTTGCTTAAAAGACATGACTCGCATTTGTCGTAAGATTCAAAACCAGATGACGTAAGAATTCCATTTTCATGGAACTCTTTAATGCACTTGTCACTTATATGACCGAGTCTGCAATGCCATAAGTATGTCGGGTTCAAGTCCTCAGGCTTGTTCCTTTTCACACTAATGTTATAACATTAATACATGTTGCCAGAGTAACAGTGGTCAAACCACTTCTCTCGTCTGCCAGGTACTTCTTGCAGTTTCTCTTCCAATGGCCAACTATCTCATAGTCATGAAACTTGTCATACTTTTTAGCATCCTTCTTGTATGCCTTATGAGTAGGAGCCGTTGCACGAGGGGCAACCTTTGTCTTGCCTTTTGCACATTTAAAGTGAATTAGAACATATTCACCGGGCTCATGATGCCACTGCTGGAGTTTTACTAAGAGTTTTCATATCAAATTATACAAAATCGAAGCAAACGATCGAATACAAAGTTCTAAATTCACATTTAACTACGAGTTTAGTGTATACCTCTTGAAGCGTGGAGTTGCACAGCGGAAGAGCAACCAACGTTCCTCTCTCTAGTTAGTCCACACCAATGTCGGGTTGATTCCTTCCTTCGGAGCAACTAGAGCTTGGAAGTGTTTTCGTTAAAGAATGAACCAAGAGAAACATATTTCTCTTGGTGGTGTGTTTGGGCGAGTATGGAGGTAGAGGAAGGGAGTATTTTTTTTCTTTTCAATTGTCTTACAAAAGTGAAAAGATGATGATGATAATTGTGTGTTATGTTTTGTCATCAAATGGTGTTTATATAGCACCAACACAAAACATAACCACCCTTTCAATTATTAACCACTTAATAGTAATTATAAGCGTGTCATGAATTTGTGGTTTAATCACATTAAACCCAAAAATGTAACTTCTCCACATTAAACACCACTTAATACAATATTAAGTGTGTTTGAATTCAAAATCAAACAAGCCATTTGACTTCCTTCTCTATAATGGACAGTCAAAAGGGCTGGAAATTCCACTTTGGAATTTTCTCCCCTTCATTCTTTGACGTTTACACTTTAACCCCAGAAGTTTAAAACGTATTGAAAATCAAGCGCATTGTATGTGTGTGATCTTCTAGGACCGAAATAACATTAGCCATATGTTAATAAAATATCGACAAGTATTTTACTAACCTATATATCATAAGCGGGCTCTAGTAAAACCATCATGACCCCTAATGCATTTTGAATTCATTCCCAACATGTATATATTGTCAAACATAATATATATGTGAACTTAACTTCAAATAAGTAATAATTATGAACAATCAAATTGTTCAACGGGCACTTATTATGACATGTTAAACACCTCATAATTCTAACAACAAGTGTTTCATCTTGTCTGATCGAGATTACAGACAAAAATTTGATGCAAAGAGTGATAATGGGATATTCTTAGGATATTCAAGGAACAGTAGAGCGTTAAGGGTATATAATACTCGAACCAACTCAGCTATGAAATCAATCAATGTTAAAGTCATTGATCAGGAGCCAACAAAGGAGGCCATCAACATACCACCAGTTATTGATAGTGATGATAACAATGATGAGAATGAGGCTCAGACTAAAGAGATAGAGGAAAAAGAAAATGTCGTTGATTCAGACAATGACAAGGAAAACCCACTCATATTCAGAAGAGTCACCCCAAGGACAATATCATTGGATATCTCAGGGAAGGAATTACCACGAGACATAAAGACAAGGTAGACTACAGGAAGTTGGCTGGATTACTAGGAGGAACTTGTTTTATGTCAAAAATTGAGCCAAAAGACACTAAGAGTGCACTACTTGATGAATACTGGATAAATGCTATGCAAGATGAGCTCAATCAGTTCCAAAGACATGATGTATGGGAACTTGTTCCAAGACCATCTGGGTGCAACATCATTGAAACCAAATGGATATACAAGAACAAAACTAATGAAGATGGAAACCTTGTCAAGAATAAAGCACGCTTGGTAGCTCAAGGATACACTCAGGTGGAGGGTATTGACTATGATGAGACATTTGCACCTGTTGTAAGACTTGAAGCAATCCGACTGTTATTAGCAATTGCCTACCATCTTCGGTTCAAATTGTATCAGATGGATGTCAAAATAGCCTTCATCAATGCAGTTGTTCAAGAAGAAGTATATGTGAAACAACCCTAAGGTTTTATATGTCATAAATATCCTGGTCATGTCTATCGTCTCAAGAAACCATTATATGACTCAAGCAAGCTCTAAGAGCGTGATATGATAGACTCACTGAATATCTTCTACAACAGGGATACAACAGAGGGGGAGTTGACAACAATCTCTTCATTAGAAAGGAACATGGAAAGTTAATAGTTTCTCATCTATATGTTGATGACATTGTTATTGGTGGAATGACAACGCAATTGGTAAACCAATTTGTGAAACAAATGGAATCTGAACTCGAGATGAGTATGGTAGGAGAATTCAAATTATTCTTGGGTTTCCAAATTAATCAAATGTCAGATGGCATCTTCGTCACTCAGTCCAAGTATGCTAAGACTATCATCAAGAAGTTTGGTCTCGAAACTGCCAAAGAGAAAAGATCGCCTATTGATACTCATGTCAAAGTTACCAAGGACGGTGATGGAACGAATGTTGATCCCAGTCTCTATCGAAGCATGATTGGAAGCCTACTTTATCTCACTGTCAGTCGTCCTGACATCTTATGCAGTTGGTGTGTTGACCCTTAGGTTAACACCCATATTTTTGATGTATAACAACTCATAATCGTACTAATAAATGTTGACTTGTTTTTGTGCATACGAGGCATACGGATGAGCAAGTCGAGAACAAGCGTCAAGACTCTAGTTCTTTATCGTTTTACATTGTACGCTTGTAAGATTCTTTCGAGACTTTTAGTTATGTTGATCATTTAGAGTTAAATGACTTAGCCACATTTAAAAGATGAATATGCTAAATGCTTTATAAAATCTCTTGCAAATATATCGTCTTGGTTTTGCTTGAAACTAAATTGATTTAGTGTGTATGACTTTGTGTCATTCATGGCTTGAATTGGTTGGTTCTTTACGCAAAAATCAAGCTGAAAATTGGCTCTTATCGAGACCAAGTTTTCGAGAACAAGCGAGACCAGCTTTTTTCAAGACCACATCCAGAGGGGTTCCTTGGAATTTTTCGAGACCGAGTTCGAGACCACCTGGTCTCGATACAGGCCTCGATATAGTACATATATCCGTTGGAGTACTATTTTGAGACCAGGTTTCGAGACCATGGTCTTGAAACTGGTCTTGACAACTTACTACTATATATTGTTTTAAGCCATTTTCAGAAATGACGCTTTGCACATTCAAGAGATTCTTTCAAAATTCATTGCCGATAAAAAAGCAAATTCAAATAACTCTCATCCTAATTTTCATATCTTTAAGTTAGAGAGTTTCATTTGTGTCATTCATCTTATCTACATCTTATAGAAATCTTAGTTAGATTTAATTGGGTTCTAGATTTTTCTAGAGTTTTGAAATCCTAGACGTAGGTTTGGGTTGCTATTCTTGCATAGATTAGTATTGAAATCCTTGTGGTAGATAGGCCATTGGGTAGGTAATTTACAATTGAAGTTGCTTGTGTGTAATCAAGATATTTTCAAGTTCAAGTTAGCCTTTCCGAAATCCCAAGGCTGGAAAGCCGAGGGTCGAGCACGTAGGAGAACCGAAGCTTGTTAAAATCGTGTTTGCATCCTTCATCCCTTACTCTTTGTTATTATTGTTCGTTATCTCTTGTTTTAGTTAATACTTCATATATCTTATATTGATAACATAAGGTGTTTGATATATTGCCTAAGTGAACTATTTTGATAAATCTATCTATTTCCGCATTATCACTTAGATATTAAACTATATCATCTTTAATCGAAAAAGTTGTCATTGTAAGTCGATAAACCTTATTCACCGCCTCTAAGGTTAACAGGTGTATGTGCCAGATTTCAAGCTAATCCTAAAGAAAGTCACCTCAATCTTGCTAAACACATACCCAGGTATGTTAATGGGACTTCTCACTTTGGGCTGTTTTACACATTTCACACCAAGGAATCGCTTGTGGGATACTAAGATGCTGACTGGGCAGAGAATGCTGAAGATCGAAGGAGTACATCTGGAGGGTGCTTCTTTCTTGGAAATAATCTGGTGTCATGGTTTAGTAAGAAACAAAACTCTGTTTCTCTCTCCACTATAGAGACAGAGTATATTGCTGTAGGAAGTAGCTGCACCTAATTCCTCTGGATGAAGCAAATGCTCAAAGACTATCGAGTTCAACAAGGGTCATGACACTCTTCTATGACAACATGAGTGCCATTAGCATCCCCAAAAATCTAGTCCCCCACAATGGAACCAAGCACATCGACATACACCATCATTTCATTCGATAGCTGATTGAAGATAAAATTGTCAATGTTGAACACATGAGGACTGAAAAGCAGCTGGCAGATATCTTCACTAAAGGATTAGATGTGGCTCGGTTTGAGGAACTTCGAACAGCTCTTGGGTTGTGTGTCATCGATACTTAATCCATCCCTGCAGGCTGGGACACTACTGTAACCAAGTGTCACATAAGCCAGTCTTAGAGTTGTTACTCTTTTGCTTTTCGTATGTTTCTTTGGGTGTGTTTTTCACACAAATAGGGGGAGAAAACAGTTACTACATTTAATATATAATCTTTAGTAGTTGGATGGTACTTTTAGTAGGTGAATGTTTAATTGATATCATTTGTGTTTACTATATTTGACAATTGAACTGATATCAAGGTATTTTAGACCTGACTAGTTGTGTCCACTGCATCTGACAGTTGGATTGAGATCTGGCATTTAGGCCATGTCTGCCTTTAACACTTGCTTTGTTTAGCTGCACACAACTGGAGCATTTGTCATGAAAAACTTACCCAAAGGGGCAGTTTGTTAGTTAAATAGCGAAGCTTCAATTTTGAGAAAGTCTTGTTTACCCTTGTTAAAAATTTATTACAATCAAATATACCGTGCAATTTGACATGAGATAATTTTTCATGAGGTATCTAACATTAAAGATTTGTCTCGAGAAAATGTGAGCATTCAAAAGTTCGATCTCTTTATACATTTTTAATTTTTTAGGGGAATATGAAATAGTCCCTCGATTTCTTTATTTAATAATTATTTATTTTTGTACAAATTTTAAGGAAAATTTGAATTCCTGTCATAAATTCGGTTTTTGAGATACTCGAATAGCCTAGTGAAAAAAGTTCTCGCTAGTGATTAGAAGATCGTGAGTTCGAATCTCACCTCATGGCTAATTTACGAAAAGAAATTAGGTAAAATGGATACAAAAAAAGAAAATTTCGTTTTAAAAAGTCGATCTTTAATAGGAGTATATTCATACTTTTGCAACAAGTCACTTATTAATATATCTAAAATTTCAAGAAAATAACTATTTACTACATCATTCATTGTTTTCGGCTAACATGGCTGTCTGACGTCATCAATACCAGCAAAGTGAACTTTTCAAAAATAATGTTTTATTCCAGCTAATTCAACTTTTTCTAACAAAAATCAGCTAAAATTACGAACAACAAGAATTTTATCATAATTTTTCGGGCAAAATGGGCGGAGTGACGTCATCAATAGCAGCAAAATTCGCCTTCTTCCCCCCCAGCCCACCCTCGTACACACTGGTCACCGACGAGTCAACGGAGAAAAAGTTGACTATTCCAGAAGTGCCCAGAAGAGACGACGTTGACTTTCTCCAGCTCCGGACACGGCGGGGGAACGACGTGGTGGCGGCGTATGTGAAGCACCCGAAGGCGAAAGCGACGCTGCTTTACTCTCATGGAAATGCTGCTGATTTGGGGCAGATGTTTGAGTTGTTTGTGGAGTTGAGCCTCAGATTGAGGGTTAATCTTATTGGGTAAGTTTTTCGATTTCAATTGAAGCTGTATGTGTTATTTACTGTTATAAAGTTTCATAATTTTTTAGTAATTAAGAATGAAACTTATTGGTAATTTTTTTTAATTAATGATATAATTAATTTTGACAGTTGAAGATGAAACATGTCTTTGTTGATAAATCTTAGGTTGTTGCATTAATTATTTAATTTTAGTATCGTTTGGATTTGGATCAGATGTTTGAGTTGTTAGTTGAATTGAGCTTAAGATTAAGAGTTGGTCTTGAATTAATCGAATAGCTTAGTGGAAAAGGTTCTTGCTAGTGACCAAAAGGCCTGGTTCGAAACTCACCTCATCGCTACTTTACAAAAAAAAAAAGTTAAGAGTTGGTCTTATTAGGTAATTTTTGATTTTCTCAAAGCTATTTTTGGTAGTTAATGTTATAAAGTTTGTTAATTTTGATAATTGAAACTGAAACTGAATAGTATTTATTTTTATGAAAAAATTTGGTGCTTTAAAGCCAATATGTTAGTACTGTAACTCTTAGGTTAAGGCCTTAATTATTTGTATTTGAATTGTTTGTTTCGATGGTGCCTCTGATCGGGAGTTACCTTAGATTATCGCGTGAATGATAAAGTTTGTTTATGTTACGTTTGTTAACTTCGTCGATTGAAAATGAAATTGGCGATCATTTTGGGACGGAGAGAGTAATTTTTTGGATGAGATTGGGTAATTTTAAACTTTTGATTTGAATTTGTTATCGGGAAAAGAATAAATGATACGTTTATTTACCTAATTATATTTTTTGTGTGATATCATACTTGGGGAGGGGGAATGCCTGCCAGGAGTCGAATCCAAACCTCCAATTGTGGAGGCTGAGTCGATAACCACTATTTTATTTACTTAATCGACTTTTATGGAATCTGGAGTGTTTTGAAGTTTGGTGGTTTGAAGTGTTGTTGCATTAAATCTTAAGTTGTTGCATTGATTATTTTATCTTAAGTGTACTTTTAGAATTTGTTTCATCTGTTGTAAATTAATGTGATGTTTGATTGGAAGGCTGGAGAGTTTAATAGGCATAAAGAGGTCTGCAGTATATCAAAATAATGAATTTGAAGCTCTAATAAACCCGTGGTTAGGGATGTTATTGGTTCGGTCGGTTTTTGTCGATTTTTTTGTGTGAAACCAATGCTATCGGTTTTTTAACTACACGAACCAAGTCGGTTGAAAATTCTTTCGGTTTAAATCGGTGCGGTTGATGTCGATTTTGAGGCAAAATCGGTTCGCTTCGGTCGGTTTTTCGGTTTAAAACAAAAAAATAAATAAAAGTCCACGATTTCAAGTTAAATAGAGTCTACACTGCCATAAGAAGTTCAAAAACAAAATAGAAATAGTTCATGACAATGTAACACATATTAAGAAATATAAACTATCTCCTTTGCTCCCATACTAAGATTCCAAATGCTAGAATCGGGTTCACCGCCATTGCATTATCTATACAAATAAAGTGTAAAAGGCTCGTGCTAGTCAGAAAGTCCTAGGTTCGATACTCATCTCATCGTTAATTTACAAAAAAAAGAAAAAAAACAAAGGAGTTAAATAATAAATAAAATTTCATATGGAGGCAGCAAGATGAAAACGGCAGAGACGCAGAGCTGAATTGAAGATGGTGCCTATTAGTTTCTTTTAATATTGAACTATTAGGTTTTAAAGTAGATATATTAGATATGAATTTTGAAGTGGGTCTTGGCACTTCACACTTGTCCATTGGATTAATATTAAAGTTTAATCTAATAAATTATATAAATAATATAATAATTTTTCTTTAAAAAAAAATGAAACTAAGTACAAGTATTAAGAAATATCCCAAATAAAAATATTTTAAACAAATATATATAAATAATCGGTCGGTTTGGTCGGTTTCGGTTCGGTCTATATTAAAACCGAAATCCGAATTTTTTTTTCGGTTTTGAATTTTTTTGCACAGCTTCGGTTCGGTCGGTTTTGTCAGTTTCCAGCAAACCGATAACATCCCTACCCTTGGTCTTGGCCTAGTGGTTATCGACCCAACCTCTACATTGGAGGTCCTGTATGATTTACTTTCAATATGATATCGTTTGACAAAAAAAAAGTTCTAATCTCTTAGTTCAATATAATATATGATACCATGCTAAGAGTTTATGAGTTCCACTCTAAAACCAATTGGCATTGGCAATAGAGGGAGTAGCCCAGGATCTTATATATTGACCCGGGAGGACATCGACAACCGATGTGGGATGTGCATCTTAACAGTTATTATATTATTGGATAGTTGATAATTACAATAGAAAAAGTAAGCAAAAAGTATATTAGAAATGTAAAATTACAATTTATTGTGCTAGAATGACAACTATTTGAAAAAAAGAAGAAGCTAAAACGACTACTAAAAAAACCCGGAAGGAGTATAATCTAACAATGCCCCATAACAATTTTGCTCAGTGTAGTCCTTCTGGCTATTGACAATAATAATTTCATGGTAAAATCCAAAATTTCGTTTATATCTCTCATATCTTTTATAGTTTTATCAATGCCATTTAGTCTTAGTGCATAAATTAGGTAATTAGTTGTTTTGGTTAACTTGAATGTCAAATTTTGAAGCTTACAAATTATAGGACGCCCATGTCTTTGCTTGTTCCTTCTCTTTCCTCTCTAAGAACAAAAGGGAAATAAGTTATTTAGTTACAAGACAAAAATTCTCCTTTATGCCTTCACATGTTGGTTAATTCCCTAATTTTTCTTTAAACCCACCCACCGTCCCATTACAATGAGAATCGAATCCAGCACCTCTAAGTCACTGGAAGACCTCCTAACCACTAAGTCATTCGATGTTCTCAGTCAATTCCCTGATTTGGTAAAACTGCAACTAGTTTCTGAAATAATTAAGTATATCTAAATTTAAGCCAACACTTCCTTCCATTTGCTGTTCTATGGTTACTTAATTGTTTGTTGGAGAAGATTAATTTGAGATGGTTAGTTCATGTGTACTACTGTACTCATTTACTTATGTTCCTCACACTCTTCTTATCTACTCTATTTGGTGAGTAGGACGGTTTTTGACGGGCTCTCATCCAAATAAAGTTTCTAATAGACAGGTAGTGTCGTAGTTTTCGGTCTGTTAATGCGGTTGCTCTATAGAGTTATTTTCGCTCCTTATTGTCTTTCATGTCTCATGCCAGTTTTATAATGGACTCTATATATTCGTACTCTTACTTCATTGTGATGGGGTTCTGACTCGTTCAACCATTTTTGTTTTTAGGTACGATTACTCTGGTTATGGACAGTCAACAGGAAAGGTTAGATGCTAAATTCTGTTGGGGAGGCACTCTTGATCTTGTCTTAGTAGCCATCTGGTGATATAAATCTTCTAATTATGTATCATGAAGTTATCTGTTATGATTAGAATAAGCAACATATCGAAGGAGGATGTTTTTGAAGTTGACATTGGACGCGAATGTTTTAAGGCAAAAATCATTGAGACTGAAATTGAATGTCTTGCTGAATGACATTAGATGGTTCCGCATTAGTGATAGTCCAATATATAAAAATTGTGAATCTCATCAACAGGAAAGAGATAGTAGGGATAGTTACAATTTTCTCCTTGAGGTTATATCATTAGTGTTCTGTTGGTTCCCTAATCAACAGAAAAGAGAGACTGGATAGTTTAAATTTTCTGTTTGAGGTAAATGCAAAATGAGTGGTCAAATCCCAAAATATACCATATAATACATATTTTCTCCTTGAAACAGCCAAGTGAATATAATACATACGCCGACATTGATGCCGTATATAAATGCCTCAAGGAGCAGTACGGAGTTACAGATGAACAACTCATATTATATGGACAGTCCGTTGGAAGTGGGCCTACCGTTGACCTCGCCTCACGTACACCAAACTTGAGAGGTGTTGTCTTACATAGTCCAATTTTGTCTGGCATGCGGGTGCTGTATCCTGTTAAACGGACATATTGGTTTGATATATACAAGGTATTGTTTCAATGTAGTTTGTAGAGAAGATTTTTACCGAGGCTTTAAAAAGAAGAATCTCGTATTTCTGCTATGATATAGTTGATCAATCTACGAAACAGATTGTTATTCTGTACCTCTGTTGATGTAACAGGTCCCTTATGCTTACGAATTACTGTTCGTATAACTTAAGGAGCAGTATTTTGCATGAAAGGACAAGGCAGTTTGAAAAGAATACTGATTGTACCGCTTTGAGGTGTAATACAATTGTTTCTCGATATAAATTATAAAATAGTTGATTGAGTCTTCTTCAGCTATATAAAAAAACTGTCTGCTCCAATTCAATGTCATACCAGTACTACACAAGGGATCTCACAGCTAGTTTTTTTTTGTATCTTCTCAAGGAGAGGCTAGTGAATACATTGAGAAATATGCAACTTTCTTACTTGATATACATCGATTTTACATGGCTGTAAGCTTCTGCATTAACTTCTAATTTATTTCTTGTTGCAGAATATCGACAAAATTGCATCAGTGGATTGCCCCGTCCTAGTTATTCATGTAATCTCTCTTCCACAATCCTCAATACTGATATCTGTCTGCATGTATCCTGCGCATACTATCAACCTCTCTTATCAATTGTTTGAAGCATCTACCACATTGTTTTAGAAAGTAATTGATGCTTCACTGAAGGACTCTAATTCATGAAGGACTCTAATTCACAGTTTGCATAATTTCATATCTGTGATCTATACTTCAACTGAATAAATTGAAGTGCAAGGAAATCTAAAGATGAACAACTACTGGACAAAAAGAATGATAGATCCGATACTTAATATACATGCACTTCAACATATGGTTCTTAAATTATGTGTTGTTTCCATAGGAAGACTAAAGTTATACACTTCACTTCCGAGTTTTTCCTTTTATTGGTTTCTTTGTGTTGCCAATAGTTTAGCTTTAGCTATGCAAAAATATTGAAGGCTACCTACGAACATGCCACACCCTATCTTATTTAACTAAAATTTCTATTTCAATTGGAAAACTTACAGTGAAAGAATTTGTTTGTTCTTCAGGGAACAGCAGACGAAGTGGTTCATTATTCTCATGGGAAGCAACTGGCCGAGCTATGCAAGGTAAAGTATGAACCATTGTGGATCAACGGAGGTGGCCATTGCAATCTTGAAATTTACCCAGACTTCATTAAGCATCTTAAAAAGTTCGTATTGAGCCTTGGTAAACCCAAACCTGCAACCACTAGTGTTCCTGAGACGGCAGTTCCTGACCCTCAGGATAAAGCACCTGAAAGTACTGCATCAAATCTTGAACTGCATCCTGATCTGCCTGAAAAATCTAGAAACAGTTTAGACAGTCGGCTTGAGAAGTCTAAAAAGTCAAATAAGCCAGAGAAATCTCGGATGAGCACAGATCGTGTTGACAGGTTTAGGCGAAGAAAGGGACTAGTCTGGTGATTCTGGCAGCGACTGAGTACATAAGTTTTCGCTCTTCCTTTAATACTCATGTCCACAGTTTGTGTTTATAGTATCAAATACTTATGTAATGGCATCCATGAGCTGTTGTAGACTAGTAACTTTAAGAATTTTAACTCATTTCCCATTGTGTGTAATTAACCGAGCGAGTCATCTTGATCATAAAGCTTATTGATTATATTATAAGCTTTGTTCACGTCGTAACTAAATTGCTTTTTTTTTCCTATGTTGATTAATGAATACTACATTAGCTACATAATGAGAAATATCGAGAATTTATGAATACTTGCACTGGAGAACTCATAAAGATTGCACCGGAAAATGTCGATGGCTCAATTGTCTGGTGATATCTGACAAAACTTCTATGTGGAGGGTCATGAGTTCAAATCTCGTTAGTAACATATGGTATTATTTTTCATTTAAATTTTCTATTAGTTTACAATTTGTGTATTCGTGACCTTAACTTCGCTAATTTACGAAAAAACCAAAAAAAAACGAGAGATTTCCCCGGAGAGTAGAACAGAAGCACAATAAAAGAGAAGAAAAAGGAGCAAAAGAATAAAATATTGCGGTCGATGATTGTTGCTTCCATTAAACCTAACAATTTCCCAGAATTATACACTGCAAAGTCCTCAAATTTTTGAAACCAGGAAAAGTTGGTTCATAAAGAGATAAGAACTCCCAGAGCAGGGAAAGAACACGATTGTACATGACCATTGGCTTTAAACGAAGTTAAGATCATGCTCGAACGTAATAAAAATACATATGATCTTCTAGACCACAAGAGAAGCATTACATCAGCTTGGACTCAGGTTCCACGGGATCACGCAGGGTTCCAAACATCCAGTCCATCCAGATGGTGTAATGGCCATAATTGTGTCGATATGTAGTATGATGAATGGTATGATAGCCCGCTCCCATCACCGGCCATATTTTGCCATGGATACAGTCATGGATGTTGGCAGTCCATATGGCTTCAATGAATAATAGGGCTATGTGTGTCGTGAAGTGCGTTGGGATTACAAAGAGAGCAATAACATGTGGGATTGCTTGCAGTATCCCATCTAGAGGGTGGAACGCTAAACCTGATGTAAAAAAGAGGTATGAGCAAGAAGCCAGTAATTAAACGAAACCGAAATTCCACTGTGACAAAACAGGCAAAACACCTTTTAAACAGTATAGAGCTACATGCCCCTCCATAGACAATTATATATTCATTGTGAAGTAGATGCACACTAATCAGTGTAGTTTCTTCTAATTCTGGTTTTCTCACTAATCTTGAATGTGGTATATCTGCATTGACCTTCATTAATACTCGTACATTGCACCACCTACTTAGAAACGACTCAGGAAAATGATGGGACTAACTTTTTTGACAATATTAAACTTCCGTATCATCACTAAGTCAGATTGGTAGAGAAGAAACTAACCAGCAAAAGGAGAGAGCGTATTTTGTTTATTGTAGATGTGATGTGTGGCGTGAAGGTACTTGTAAAGAGGCTTTATATCATGCAGTTCTCTGTGCATCCAGTAAATTCCGAATTCGACAAAGACAAGATAAGCAATAAGATAGATCGTATAAGCAGCCCAACCAACATCATTAATTCTGGCAAAACACCTGGTCCATCCATGTTCTACCATGTACTCAGAAAGTGTAGGGAGGGCACAGTAAAATGGCATTGCTTTCATTGCAACATATATTTGCAGGAGCATTGCTTTATTTGAAGGAATGGCATCTGCAATAATTGCATTCAGTAGATATAAATTTACTATTTTAAAATATGTGAAGGATGATTACATGAAAGTACTTCGATGATGCGATTAATAAACAGTGCTGAGGAACAAATTGAATTTACATACTATGGCATAATGAGAGGATCATAACTCTTAACACCCCTCCAGTATATTTGATTTATTAGACCAATGGACAATCCTATCAACAACAACAATATCATGCCCCACGCCTAAGCGGTTTAAGGGGGGGGGGGGTGTCGGAGAACGAATATCATGCAATACTGACAGCAAGTGCAAAATTAATGATAGGAAGCCATGTTAAAAAACTAGCACGCCAACTTCTATTCCAGAAAGAATATCATTCTAGAAGCTGACATCATAAAACTTCATCAATTGTAGTATTGTTTATCTAAAAGGCTCTTTATTCTAGTTCCACTATGCCAATCACTATCAGCAGACGGCACTTGCAAACATTGAGTTTAGTACCATCAGCTCCTATAGAGTTATACTTTCTGCCTTGATGTTTACTTTTAACAACATTCGACATGCCTCATTCTATGATGAAAAAACTAGAAAGTCTTGAGCATGACCATGTAAAATATAGGGATCAACAAAAACATATAAGATAATTTTAGCGTTTGCAAAAATCCTGCAAGTGATGTTGGTCTCCCAATCAAGATAATTTTAGGTAGCTCTCTTCGTTGGCCACTCGCAAACAATAGATCTAATCTTTAGTAAGTAGAAAGCATCTGAAAGACCTTTTACCTTTTCTAATGAGTACAGCTGAACAAGATCTAGAACATAATTTTCAAAGGTATTGGTGTATTGAGCACAGAAGAGATAGTCAATATTCTTTTTAATTCAGAATGGCCCTTGTCACTATTACGTTAGTATGTTCAAAGTATTGCGAGGAAGTTATTTTTTCCCGAGCAATAACTTTTCAAGCTAGACATTTCTGGTGGCCTTTATTGAAGGAGTGTTTATATAATCCTTCTCTCATTATTCTTTCGTAGTGAAGTTGCACCTTCATACATAGCCCAAATAAAGATATCAAATAGCAATTTAGATTAACTCTACTGTAACTGTAGTTAGGCATAACGGTGAATAATTTAGCACATGATAAAAGTGGTGAAACTGTTAAAGACCATGACATAGTAGTTTAACTGACAGTAGGATTAGATCAAAAGGTAAATTAAACAGAGTGAACACATATTGATATAACTCTTGACAAACTAGCTCAGATTATATTAAGTTCATGAAGATATGATTGAACGCTCAACAAAAATTAAAACCAAAACCTCTAAAATTGACAAGTCAATATAAACAAGTAAAAGTTGAGCACATTCAGACAGCTCCATTTAACTTCAAGATCACTTACTTGCAAATTATGATCTCATGCCATACAGAATCTGGTTAGACGACAAAAAGTGCATTTTAACAGAACTGGGGCGGGGGTAAAGTGATCCAATCACACAACGAAACTTTGAAGACGCCATGAATGTTTACCAGAATCATTTTTGTATAACCTTTCCTCGATAACCCCATATTATATAAGTATGAAATCAGTATTTTTTTGAAGACTTTGAAGACTAAGAAAAGTGGTCTTATGGTAGTAATTGATATTATCTGAGTTAGCAACTCAACTGAAAATCAAAAGTACCAATCACAATCAGATGAAGGGTAGCTCATGCAAGAGTCAAAGTTTTTAACAAGTAAACGAGTAGACCAAACCATAAATGAATTATTATTAACAACAACAACAACAACAGAAAAAATAAATAAATAAATCTCATCTACCTGATCAAGGCATCTAATGATAAAATTCAGGTGTTTCATAGACAACTACCATCGTCTGTGAGAAACCCGAAAAAATTGTGTAACACTACAACCGGTGCAGTTTATGAATAATTGATTCTTGGTTTAAAAAGGTGTCATTGATGTCTCTTCGTGCTTGCAACTATTGTTCGATTGTTTAACATCATTTGGTGTTCACAACACATAGATGAATGAAAAGGACACAATTAAAAAGACACTTGATTCATACAAGAATTGCAATACTTGATGTGATTAAATGAGAAGTTGAAAAATCATTTCAATACTCAGAAAAATAAGACCATATAGCATTTCGTATGTATTCTCAGAACAAATTATCTTCTCTATATACCACACATCTAAAACACATCTAGACCTTGTCTTGTCCATTAATACAACCTTTGCATACTCCAAAGTATTCTATTTAGGAAACCTTTTATTAGTGATTGAAGACATAGTTATAGTTCTTATTAATTATCATTTTAAAGTTAGTATATATTGATCTATTGCAATAGTTGTTAAGTGTAAAATAAAGACAAATTTCCAACATCTAATTGAGGCACGATTAAACAAATGAAGGCCAAGCTAAACCCTTGAGCTCTAACATCATAAGTAAACCAATAACAAAGCCATATTCTAGCTAAACAAAACTCAACTAATACAACATTCACAAAAACGTTAGTCCGACCAGATTGAAATTCAAGAAACCAAACACCACCCAAAAGAATAAACAAACGACGCAAACATATACATTCTCCCTCCATATAAAAACGATTCAGATATCTTTTATGGTTCACCACTTGAATTCAAAATTGAACTATTTTTGTATATCTAGAGAAAAACTACGAAAAAGACTCACTTTGAACCAACTTTACAATCAACATGCCAATGCAATTAGAACAAAAGTTACATGATCCAATAAGCCAATTTTCTGTAATTTCGACCATTAAATCAAAAGTAACCACTTTACAATCATCGGATTTATCTCTACAACAATTTCAAGAAACCATTTTCTTGAAATTTTTCATAACATAACTAAGGAATTAATTTTTAGTCAAACGTCACTTAAAAAGAGTTTAAAGTAAGGGATTGGATACCTTTAGGAAGATAAACATTGCGCTTGAGGTAGTAAATATAAATGCACCACATAAAGCCAGACAACAAGTACAACAAGGAGCCACCTAGGTAGTTTCTGAGCCAGCCTTGGTAAATTGGGTGCAATTGAAGGTACCATTTTTGAGGTAAGAGAGAACCAAGTACAATGTGGTTGTAGAAAGAAGTCTCCTCCACGAACAGATTTGAATACCCCTCCTCCATTTTCAAGAACACAGATGGGGTTTGGACTTTGGACTTTGGAGGGAGGACTGCTTTTTCTCGGACTCAGATCAGCATCGCAGGTTGTCTAACCACGTGCGTGCTTTTCTGTGGGCGGTCTACACCAAGACTATCTCCCTTGCTGATCTGGTTAACTGACACCGAAGTCGTGATTTACTATAGCATTAAATGACTATTTTGTCCTCCATTTAATAATGCAATTACGGAAATGGTCCATGTTTTAACGGATCCGTTAATTTTAACGCTTTTTATATTTTTAAGGTCATTTTTGAGCGATTTCATAATTTTAAAAAGTTTTGGTCATCCTGGATCATTTTGGCATGAAATTTCCCCCTTCTTTCAACAAAGTAACCTATTCCTTTGCAATTTAGAAGGTCTACAACTATTACATATACCCATTCCAAAAAAGATACAAAATTGACCAAATCATTTGCATAATCTTCATCCTCTCTTATCTATTCATTCAAAAATTGCGAAGAAGAAGTCATGGATAATAGGCTAATTTGCTGGTTGTCCCCTATACTATTAAGTTAGTTTTTATGTGCCCCTATACTACTAGTTGTTTCACAAATGCCCCCTCATCCCTTTTGGACGCGTTTTCTCAACTAATCAAGTAAAATGACTATTTGCCCTTATTGATATTCGAAAGTATAAGGGGGCAACATTAAAATATTTTACATGCTTAAAATTAAATTCCACCCCTTCTTCTCCAGCACAACCCACCCCACCCCACCCCTGCAAACCAGGGCCGGTCTATAGATTTTTGGGGCTTAGTGCGAAAATTGAAAATGGGGCCCTCGGCAAATCTTTTTTCGAGGATTCATTTTTATTCATTGAAATGAATATTAAAAATTACACAAAAAATATCTTAATATTATTTGATGCAAAACTGTTACACAAACGGTATCTTCAAATCATTATCAACTAAAATATCTCCCGTTTCATGGTCAAGATTTTCCCAAGTTCTAGGGTTGTGAAAATCAAAATGTGGAAAAGATTCATTATTGTAAGCTAAATTTTCATTATCGAGTTCATTTGGCATAATATGTTTTTATTATCAAGTTCTCTTGACACTATATTTTGATCACTTGAAACTACATTCTTTCCCTCAAATTTTGATTTAATTGATCACTAGCTATAAGAATACTTTTAGTAAGCAGTAGTTTTGTCCATGGTTCAAAGTTTCTTTTACGAATATAGTTTCGAAATTATAAAATAAGGAAACGTATCGGAAACATTATGTGCAACGACCCACTCAGGCCCCCTGAGGTTAGGCTCGATATCAACGCGGTAACAGAGTCACCACTCGATGGATAACTCGATAAACTTACGTAAAACATAGGAGTAATAATTTTAAATAGTGATCACAAGGCCCTTATACGGGCTTGACTCGATTATGACTCGAATTGACCGAACGAGCAAACTACTAACGAGTTTTAAATAAAAGGAAACGAGTTATTAAAGTTAAATAATTTATTATTATATTTTAAATCAAAGAATTAACCCATGTTATTACATTTTGGAAACATTTAAGAAACGATGTAAAAATGTAAAAAGTCAAAATTAATTATACGTATATGTTAAAAAAATTTGAATAAACATAAATATTACTGTAGTATATATAAGTTTGAATTACTCTAAAAATAAAATAAAATATTTTGAAATTAATGTTATATATGCTAACAAATGATTAAATTTTATGGAAAATATATTTACATCATTTAATATTATTTGTAAGAATATCTAAAAGTTAGATCCAAAAACAAATAGACAATTGTAATTATCTAACATGTTAAACGTGTGAGTTATATGTTATATATGTATATTGGCAAAAGGTTATGAATAATTATTTTAATCTTTAATAAACTCTTTTTAAACAAATACCTTTAGTTCATATATGTCTAATAAAATTTGAACTTATTTTACGAAAAAAATTAATTTCGAAATACAAACATTTCGTTTTCATAATTTGAAAAATGAAAATTTTCGTATGTTTCGTAGGAAATTATGTAGAAATTTTGGGGCCCCTCTAAAACGGGGGTCTAGCGCGGTTGTAAGGGCCGGCATTGCTGCAAACCCGCTCTGCCCAGATGCACATACAAAAGCACGCCTTTTTTCAAACTATAATTGATTATATAAGAACCAATTTTCATTAAATGGATTCAATACAGTAGTTAGGCCAAGTTAATTTATTTAAATAAAAGGTTACTTTAAAAAAAAAATACAAAATCAGGTCATTGAATTTTCAAGAGATAAATTGATGTCAAGCTTATTTCATGAAGTGAATCAAGGCCAAAGCACGTCCTTGGTCCCTAATCGACACATATTCACTTTGCATTGGATCAAATTAAAAATATTTTAAAAAAAAAAACCAAAACCAAATACAAGAAAAAAAATAATCATACCAAACCCAATTTTCAAGAACCTGGTGATAATCTTCAAATGGAACAATAAGAGATCAATAAGGGGGAGTGGGAGGTGAAAAGATTGGGTGCATCAGCTACCCATTTAAAGGTTTCACGTGAGTATTGTACCCACTTGAAACTTCATTATTGGTACTTGTACCCAAATTGTACTATAACAATGGTACAATACCACATATTTATACAAGACTACATTGTATCTAATTTGCGTTTAAACCTTTAATTAGTGCTAAAACTTCAATTTTCACCAAAAGTTATAATTTTCCGTCAAGTTTTAACGTCAAGGGATTAAAGTGCACCAAATATAACAATTAGTAGTCCGTAGCCTAACCATTAGGTGGGATCAAAGTGCAAATCGCACATATTTATTAGGACCAAACCGGCAATTTGCTTAAGAATTAAGGCTAGAAAGACAAATAAAAAATAATGGAGGGAGCACTATTCTAGGGTATATATAACAGATGAGGTCTTCGTTCAATGGCAAATCGACTGGGTGTGGTGAATGTATTATTATGCCCACTTATTTATGGTTATAGCAATTGCGGAAGTTTCCATTTCGGGCAAAAGAGTATCTTCATTTCTAAAAATCACTGTTTAGGTGTGTGTAGTGTTTCCCCGCACAACTATGTTTCATTAGTGATAAGGCATTAGCTCATTAGTACAAAATGAGGCTTAGACAACATCACTTAGACGACACTAATAAAAAAACGCCGTACTTGAACGGCGCTCCCGCATAGCACCGTCTAATGATCACTTAGACGGCGCCCCATTGAGCGTCGGCTAAGTAACAACAATTGAAATGCTAATTAACCCCAAACATCCTTGTAGTCAACTGCAAACACACCCTCTTCTCTCCCCCGTCAACACACACCCGCCTCTCCCCCTTCAACCCTAATCGCCTCTCACCTTCGAAGACCTTCAATCAACCGCCCACCATCAACCACACAACATCAACCCCACCTCCACACCAACGTCCGAACCCCATGCCACAATCTTAGCACCGTTGGGGGTCCCAACCCATCATCCTAACAGCATCGCTCTACCAACTCCGTCGTCAATCCCAACCGTCTGAATCTAAATCTTACATGTAAAAATTTCAATTTTTTATTTATTAACCCTATACAAATCAATTTTTTCTATTTGAGGTTTGTAAATCTATTTTTTCAATTAACTATTTTTGCTTTTATGTTTGAGTGTTCATACTTGTGTTTTGAGGTTGAAGATTTTTTAGTTTGGTGACTTTATTATACAAATAACTCAGATTTGGTACTGAGTCAAACTATTTACTTTTATTGATTTCTAAAATTGAGATGGAAGAATAATTGATTTCAATTAAAATTGACTTCATTGTACAAATTACTCAGATCTGGTACTTAGAGTTCTCGATTTTTCTATTTTCTTCACAATAATGGAAGTGTATAATTGAAAGGCCTATCCGAGATTTTTTATATGGAATATGTTTTAGTGAAAAATCTAGTCTCAAAGTATACTCCTATCAGTAATAAGAACTTATTAATGCAATAGTTGAATGTGTAATATTTTGATTTTAGTACTTGTTTCCCCTGCACCAGTATATCATCTAGTGTCAAAGTATACTTTGAAGCCTCTGCTAGTATTAATATCTTATTACACATGTGGTAGTGTTTTATGGAATGCAAAAGTCATGTTTAAAGTAATGAAATAAAATATGTAGTGTGTAGAGTCTGTCATCTTGTCAAGACATCTTGTTCTAGTGGCAAGCATGCTGACACCTCTAGCGGAGGTCTCGGGTTCGAGCTCTCTTGCTAGCAAGGAAGTGGTCAGAGAGAAGAACTTCTCTCACTAGTTTGATGCTAGTCGCCTCTTTCCTTAAATTTACGAGTTTACGAATTGTACTGATGTTTGGTGATTGTAATGGATTATTCGTATTAATAAAATCAAAAGATAACTCCCTTTTAAAAAAAGAAAAAAAAGATGGTGGCTAACAATTAATCTCAGATGTGCCAAATGCTATATTTTAGATATACCAGTCCTGCAATTTTCCCAACCATTTGATATAGGCTTCACAGAGCACCTTCTATTAAATGTCTTATCATTTTAATGCGCACAACATAGAAATTCATGACCTTAGAGTACGACAGATAAGTTGTGTTGAATGTGTTGAATGCGAGAGTCATGGTTTAGAGTCATAGCTTCTTTTTAATTTACTATAAATATTTTCCCCTCTCATAAGACCATCTCCATTTGGAGATATTTGAAGAATATTTGGAGTGAGAATGTTCTCCAATAGGAAATATTTGAAGGTGGGTATCTTTTTGCTCAATTGTAGAGAATTATGGAATAATTCTCAAAATTATTCTGAAAAGTGGGGACACATGGATGATGTGGGGCAGCTAGAGGAAACCAACCCACATGGGCTTGTGGACGTGTCCACATCTCATTGATCGATTGAATATTAACTTTATTTTCTTTTTAAATGATATTTTTGACATCTAAATTTATTTATTTTATTTTTTATTTTTACATCAAATTTTTTAATTATTCTATAAATAGAGACTAGGTTTGTTTGATTTGGACAACAATTTAATTTTGCAATTTTCTCTCTTTTACTCTATTTACTCTAGTTTTTGCTACTTTCTCCAACTCTTCAATGAATCCAAATCAAAATTATAATTATCCTTCAAATTTTGATAAATAAAATAAGAAGAAACATAAAATGAATATATAGTGGGGTATATGTTATTGATGTGGAAGAAAGAGAAAAGAATATGGAAGTGAGAGAAAATGGAATAACTTTTTGAAATATCTCCTATTGTAGAGTGTGAGGATATTTGAAAGATAATTGAGAATATTTGATGATGTGGAGAAGGAATAAAGTGAGGTGGTATGAAATATTGTGGAGATGAATTATCTCCAAATGGAGATGGTTTAAGTGATTGCATGCATTAAGTTGAGAGTTGTGTATTTATTTTAGACATAGGTTATTTATTTTTCAATGTTTTCATAGCAACTGATGTTGATTTTATTATTTTCCAGGATGAAGAATGAAAGATTGATGTAAACAAACGTTGTTATTCCCTCCATCCCTTTTTGATAGGGCTATTTGACTATGCAAAAAGTTTTAGGCCAATTTAAATTTGTATCTTGTTAATCATTTTTCCTCCATTCTAACACATTGATTTTAGTCAAAATAGGAATCAATAAAGGGATTTCTAAATAAGGGAAGTGGCTCTATCATTTAGGGATGGAGGGAGTATTTTTTTTAAATGATTTTTATGTAATTTTTAAAATAATGTATTTGTAATGTATTTAATTGAATACGGAGTATAATTTTGTTGTTATTTGTAAGTTTTATACATTTCTCCATATTTTTGTATTAATAGATCTAAAATGAACAAATATTTTTTATAATTTTTTTTACTTAGACAACGCTCAATAAAGCATCGTCTAAGATAGGACTTAGACGACGCTCCCGTGTGGTGCCGTCTATGGCTTATCTTAGATGGCGCTCATTTGGGCTCCGTCTAAGTCTTATACGGTGCTATACGAGAGCGCCGTCTAAGGCTTTTTTACTTAGACAACATCTTTCTTAGCATCGTTTTTTTGTGCCATCTAAGGCCTTTTTTTAGCACCGTCTAAGGCATTTTTTTGTACTAGTGGCTATATCTTTTTATAACTAGAGAGTCATAACAAGCAATAATAACATTCATGACATCAGAAGAAAGACAAAACAAATGAACACAGTCGAAAACACAAAGGCTTTAGTCAGCCTTGACTCCATTCGATATGTGGAGATCTGCTAATAGAACCAACATCCAATTCTTGTGGGAATCCACATAAACACAATAACAATTATGAGTTTCTGTCTCCAATACTGATCTCCAATCCTTAAGCTTGCTAATCATCCTGAATTCTTTTATCCAGATTTAAGAGAAATAGATATCGGTAATCATGTAGGTGCAATGAAAATAATTTGTGGCTGCCATCATAACAGCCACCAACAGTGTTTCAATGAGAGAGATGATATGGATGCTGGAATCATCAGCTCCAGCTCTGCCGAGCAGACCCGTGTAATAAATGGATCAGTCCCCTTCGGTTAACTTCTCTTTATCATTAATTTAAAAGATAATCGCCCATGTTGGTTCTTCACTATTTGTGAGACCAATAATTATTATATTGTTAGCTTTTTTACTTTTCCCTTAACAAGTATTTCCTTTGAGGAGAATCTGTGATCTAATCTTTGTTGGATGCATATTAGGTATTAACTATATACGACCTCCAATTCAAAAAGAGTGTCTTGCTAAATATTTCAAGAATGTTAATAAAGATTGTCTTTTCAAAAAAAAAATTAATGCATAATTCATCACTTTTTCCCTTAATACTCTTATTTGCATAAAAGACTTAAAATAAATAATGATTTCCTCATACTTAAATGGATACATGGAGTATTAATGATTGCCTTTGTAGAGGTATAGATTAAAATTTTGAATGCATTAAATATTTTTTAATTTGTGTGAAATTTCTAGAAAGACACTCTTTTTGGATCGGAGGGAGTAATACTTACTCCATCCATTTCAAACCAATGGACTTGTTATTTAATTATTCGAAAAATATTAAATTGATAGCTTTGAATTTGCTTTTAAGAATATTTTATAATATTAATTTTTGTATTTTCCGATTGTGTATATATACAAATTAATGATTAAAGTTTAACCTTGAAAAGCATAAAGTTAAGTTTCATTAATGATACAATACTAAATAGCACAAAAATCATAAATTGATAATTTTTAATAATTGAAAAATAGTAATTACAATTTATTTAAAATATCACTCTATAAACATTTGTTATTTTTTATTTATCTTCTGTAATCTTTCTTATTTGACTCAATAGTTATAGTGTTGTGTTTGAATTGTAACATAATTTTTTTAAAAGTTTTAAATGCCAAAAATAATCACAATTTACTCTAACTCTGAACATGCTTCGTTTTCATCCTGGCTGGTAGATCACTAAAACATTGATATACATATTATTATGTGAGAAGGAATTATATAAGATATAGGTGAACATCTTAAGGTCTTCATTTTTATAGCATTGTTTTAAAAATGAGTTATAAATGAATAAATTGATAACTTTATATGAAATGAATTATTTTTGTTTTATTTTATTTTATAAACATTGATTGAACAAAGTGTTCGTCATTTAAAATCTGACCTACAAAATGTAATATACATAACATTCATATTTTGCCCTTATGTATACTTATTAAGGTGAGTTTCGGTTGCCAAAAATAATTTTTTCAAAAGTGTAGGTACCAAAAATACACCTCATGTGTTTATTGAATGGGTGAATATTGTATGTGCTAATTAGAAAGGTTCGCGAATGTTCAAGTGCATATATGAAAAAAAGCTAAATTTAAAAAAGTTATTAATTTATTATACAAGTGCCTACTGTGTACAATGAATACAAAGTTATCGGCTAAAAACTTTAAACTATAAATTAATCATTTATCGAATAAAATTCATCGATCGAGACATTAAATTTATATTTTTTTTTGTGTTTTTAGAAATATTAATCTTTTCATATATTGAAGTGGAACTTCTTTTTTGATAATTGGAGATGTATTAATAAAGCAATAGAAAATTTTCCAAGGGATATAAACATTGACCTATGGCTATATGTAGGGGTGGCAAACGGACCGGGCCCCCTCGGACCGTCCGAGGCCCCGGCCCATTAGCCCGTCTCGAGTTCGGCCCCGGCCCACCAGGCCCACGAACGGCCCCTGGTCCATTTAGTAGTGAGACGGACAGGGGCCACTGAATATGAATCCAGGCCCAGGCCCGGTTCGTGTCCACTAAAATTTCGGTGGGCATTCGTCCCGGGCCCGGTTCGAGGCCCCCTAGGCCCCTTAACAACGTGGGGCCGTTCATATGGTCTGAAATTTGATCACCCTTACTAGCGTGGGGACGTTAATGGCAACGTCCCCACGTTTGCACCAGCAGAAACATCATAATACATGATCAAAAAACAACATAATCCACATTCAACATTAAACAAACCATTCAACATCAAACAAACCATTCAACACATGAATAAAACAGTAGATAGACATTCAAATTGTTCAAAATGTAAATTAGCATTCAACACAATAAAGAAAATCATTCTAATTGTTCAAACATTCAACATTAAACAAATTTTCAAACACATTCATTCATGTGTTTCTTCTTCCTCCATGAAATCCGCTGCTGGTGGTGGTGATGGTCCTCTACGGCCCTGGCTGATGCGCGTCATAGCACCGCTAATCCCACCCATATGGATCCTCATCTGAGCCATATCATTCCTCAAACCGATAAAGTCAGATCGGAGTTCTTCTTGTGCATTACTCATCCTTGTCATCTCTTGTTTAATGAAGACATTATCAGACAAGAGTTGCGCCATGGAAGTGTTGATCGAGTCAAGGACACTAAAATCAAATGGTGCAGAGGAGGACCCCGCTTGAGCATGCACATTCGAGGGGAATTCATACACCACGTCCTCTCCATTACTTGGCTTCCATCCTTGCGGTGGAACAGGAGCACTGCAGTTATTGTACTTCCAGACCTTACTCCTAACATTTTCATATTGTTCGAAAATCTCCCATTTCGAACGCAAGCCACCATCCCACATATAAATATTTTGGGTTAACACAGAATGTTTCCCAATCATGGAATCCTTTTTCACACGACTTTCATAAGCTTGGATGACGGGAACATTATGTATATTAACAAGCAAATGAGATAGTATCATCCCATATTGATATGGTATCTTCTTCGTCCTTTGATACCACATATGGGTCAAGATAATGTGTGAGAAGTTGACATCTTCATAATTCAATAAACACCAAGTAATCAAAGCTTGTATATAACTAAGTTCGGAGGCTTGGCTATTTGTTGGCAAGAGGATTCCTTGAACAACCTTCGTAACTAGCTTTTGAAGCCCATTCAAATTATACTTATAAACTAGGTGGGGTTTGGTAGCTCGACGATTATTGTTTAGTACATTTGCACAGTCTGCTAGTTGTACTGGCCAATTATCCGACCACTTGTGATCGGGATAATCTGTGAGGCCCTCTCGTTTCATACCAAAAGCACGCACTAAATCATTTTCGCTTATAATACCACTAACACCATTAATTGTATATTTCAACGCTATCATCGGCACATCATCATCATCATCCTCAAGCCAATTATCAACTTTGACCATAGACTTATAGAATTGTTCAACAACATCGGGATACCAATTGGAAGTAAATATTGTAAATATCGTAACACAAGCATGATCTAAATAGGTGAACAACAAATTACCCGTTACTTCCAAAAGCTCGTCCCTTTTAAGATACATCCCCGGCCTCACGGTTGTTGTTTTACCTCCAAGTTGGATTTGTTCATCAACTTCATCCTCGTTAATTTACTCCACATGAACTTCTTCACGAATTGGTTGTTTACGTCTTCCCCGTGCTCGTGAATGTTCATCTTCAACGGTTTGTGGGTGTTGTTTATTTTTTTGTGTTTTTTTTGGTGCCATGATTTTGGAGATTTGAGGAGTAATTGTTATGATATAAATTGAAGATTTTGCCTAATAATGTACAAACCAAGAAGTTTAAGTTGTTTAGCACACGAATTTGACAAGAATGGAAGATTGAGTTGAGAGGATTTGTGAATTGTGAAATTGGGATTTGAGGGTTTTGGTTCGAAATAGGGAAAACTGCCCTAATTATCTGCAGTTTCTGGTTTCCAACGTGCCCACGTTGCTTTTCAACGTGCCCACGTTGGGCTTCGAAAAACTTCCAGTAGCTATGTTAATTGTGGTCAATTTAAACGTCCCCACGCTGATTTTCAACGTGCCCACGTTTCACACTAACGTGCCCACGTTGTTTAGAAACGTGCCCACGTTAATTAACCAGAGTCTATACTCTGTTTTGCCCCAAATTGTACGTGCCCACGTTGCATATGAACGTGCCCACGTTAATATACAACGTGCCAACGTTTTTAACCAGCGTGCCCACGTTAATGAACCAGGGTTTGAACTCTGTATTGCAATAAATTAGATGAAGCACTATTAAAAAAAACTAAGGATTTTATTACTTTTAAGCCGTTCACAGTTTATACTCGTGCGGGCCAGGAGTTTACATCGTTTCAATTATACAAATTAATTAAAGTTCATCATCTAGTACATCTTCGGATTCGGACGTGTCTCCATGTGCTTGAGCTTCGTTTGCCACCTCTTCTTCTTCCATCTCTTCTTCAATGTCACTAATAAAGTCGAAGATGTCTCCGTCTTCCTTGTATTCGTCAAGTGCATCTTTGTCTTGCATCCTTTGCTCGGCGGCCGTCCAATCCTTGATCGCCACACATACCTCAACGGCGGAGCTTGTGAGTCTTGAGCGTTTGTGAGTGTATTGCAATTTCGCCATGCTAAATGCGGACTCACTAGCTATTGTAGACATAGGTATAGCAAATATGTCTTTGGCCATCTTAGATAAAATCGGGAAGCTAACTTCTTTGGCCGACCACCATTTCATTATATCAAAAGGATTACTATCATCACAATATTGATCAAGTTCGAAATTAGTTGTCAAATATTATGCTAATTCATTTGTGTCTTCCGAATGAGTAGAACTACTAGCAAATTCTTCTTGTAATGCCTTTCTAAGAAGATTATGTTTGGCTCTAACAAATTGACGGGGGACACTTGCACTTGCATCCTTTGTGTTTGTGATCTTACCTATTGAATATTTTTTTTGATACTTAGCATACATATTATACATGTAAGTTTCTACATACGCCTTATACTTTTTCCTATCATATTGAAGAATTTTGGGATCATCCACTTCTAAAGCGTCATAATAATGGTCAACAAATAAGTGAAACATTTTGAGTCGAATATTATGATCTAATATAGCACCAATTGCATATGATAGTGGGATGGGATGAAAATACTTTAAAAACTTATCTAACATATTTGGAACCATATCGGTGACAACATGCTCGTTTTTAAACTTATTCATATGCATAGAGAGATTAACAACACATTCTAAAGCTTGATGAATGTTAGGAGTATATTGAGTTGAAAATTGTTTAGTATAATCTTTGAATGGTTCTAAGGATTTAAGCAATTCCAAACAATATTTCCAATTTGTATACGATAATGGAGTATAATATTTTAAAACGGGAGCATGCCTTTCATAAAATGTACTAATCTCTTCTTTATACATATATGCACGAACTAAAAGATCATAAGTCGAATTCCATCTAGTATCAACATCCAATATTAATTTTTTAAACTTTTTACGGAATCGATCACAAGTTTTTTGTATTCACGTTTTCTTTCCCCACTATTAAGAATCAATAGCACGGCCTTACGTATAGGTGAAATAAACTCATCCCAAACAACTTTAATGCCATCGTTAGCTACAAGTTGAAGTATATGGCATAAACATCTAACATGGAAAAGTTCGGGAAAATCCGGTTTAGTCAACAACTTAAGTTTTTCAATCGAAGCATCATTAGCCGACGCATTATCAAAAGATATGGAAGAAAGTTTATTTACACACTTAAACTCTTGAGCACATTTAAGTATACCATTTGAAATTTGAATATTGTCATGTTTAGCAATCGATCTAAAGTATATAATTCGTCTTTGTAGGTTCCAATCTTTGTCAACCCAATGACAAGTTACACACATAATGTCAAAATCATTAAAATCACCAATATCACTTGTAAAACAAACATTCCAAGGCAAATTAGAAAGAGTATTGCTAAGAACGATTTTTTCATTTTTAAAATAGTTAAAAGCACACATTCGCAAAGTAGAACGAGGGATTCGTTTAGCCCGAGGATTAATGGCCTTTTGAATCCAACTAGTAAAACGCCACCCATCACAAAATCCAAACGGTAAAGCACTACCAATAACAAATTTCATACTTTCCATTCTATAAAACAAATCATTAAAAAGAAACGTCAAACCGGTTTGAGTATTTATCGTTCCTTGTATGCCACCCGTCGCCCCCACAACACTATCCTTAGTCATTTTATGAGTAGAATCTAAGTGCCTAGCCAAATGACCCGTTCCACCTTTACCCCCACCCGTTTTATATGATAACTCTTTTCTACATATTAAACATAATGCAATTTCCTTAACTCGATTGGGCTCAAAATGTTTCCAAACCCAAGAAGTCTTTTTTCTCTCATTTGTATTAACGGTAGCACTAGATTGGGAGTTCAAGACGGGGAGTTCATCCAAACTATGTTCATCATCTAAATTAATTGGATTATTAGACATACTAGCACTACCATTTGACTATGAACAATAGAACGTTTTGGTGCCATTATAAATTCAAGCAATAACAACAACAAAATAAGTATAAATAGAAAGAGTATACCGAATTGAAGGCGAAGTAAGCTTAGCGATTCAATGCAATGAACTTGGTTGAGTGTAAATACTTGACTATGAAATTGATTGTAGATAGTTGATTTGCAATGAAATTGTGTGGAAACAATGCATTCAATGTCCCATTAAATAGGGTCCAACTACTTGGTTTCATCAAAAAATCGACCAAAATAACGTGCCCACGTTGCCAAAAAACGTCCCCACGTTGAAGGAATATAGCCGTTACAAGCACCAACGTGGCCACGTTAGAACACAACGTGGGCACGTTTCTATAAATAAATCCGTTATTTGATCATAACGTTCGAAAAACTAGCCGTTATAGGTTAAACGTGGCCACGTTAATAAATTAACGTCCCCACGTTAATTAAAACGTGGCCACGTCTTGTTCATAACGTAGGCACGTTGATCTAAATATAGCCGTTATAAGATCAACGTGGCCACGTTATATACAACGTGGGGACGTTGTTCCTATAGCACCTTCACAAATTTCATTCTTTTCATCTATAAATATGATACCTTCATCATCTACTTCATTACCAAACAATTTTAATTCATCAATAAGTGTGACAAATTATATCAAATGGATCGACAAGAAATTCCAAGTGAAGTACCATTGAAGAGGTTCTACAAGGTTATTCTCGAGCCCACTTGTGAACGTCTTGAACTACCTAAGAAGTATGTTAGAGGATGTCGGCTTTTTCTTGAAGACGAGTGTAAGTTTTTTATTGATGATCAAATATTCGTTTTGAAGTTCGAAAATGGAAGGGGAGATAATAGAGAACTAGGACGTGTCTTCTTTAAGGATGGATGGCGCGAATTTGCAACTCATTTCAACTTAGCACGAGGAGAATTGTTAACGTTCAAGTTTCATAATGAAAAAACCGAGCGACATGGATGTATCGTTTATGTTGTTCGCATATATGGTCTTAATGCTTGCGAGAAACGACCAATTGCACCTTGAAATCTTTCATTAGCTATGTAAACTCCTTTTTCATATGAGTATAAACTGTGATTTTTAATAATATCGTAATAATTTATTGATGCCTCATATTATAACAAATAATTATAATAAATTAATTGTTCAATTTATCGAAACTTCGAAAACGTGACATAATAAAACTTGCCCACGTTAATTACCAACATGGGCACGTTTTCCTCTAAAATTGGCAAACACCCTGATGACATTAACGTGCCCACGTTTGTTATAAACGTGCCCACGTTAGGCCCCCGATCGGGGGCCTCGAAGCGAACATGGGCCCAGCTTTCTCTTAACGAACGAGCCCGGGCCCGGTTCGTTAAGAAGGCTGAGCCCACCGAAGGTGTTACGTGGGCCGGCCCGGTTCGCTCTTAAGGGGCCGGGGCCGTTCGGCCCGGTTCGTTTGCCACCCCTAGCTATATGAGCTTAAACAGGCAGACTAGAAACTGATCTCATAAAGGATCATAATACGAAAAACGAGTCTAGCCCACATAAAGAATGTTGTCAAAAATCTAAGCCCAACTGCAAACCCTATTCCATCCAAACTCAAAAATCCTCCATTTCGTGTCCAAGCCCAACGAGTCTAGCCCACATAAAGGAACTATGCCAAACCCTTAGGCCTATTTTAAAATCTATTAAATCATGGACCCATAGATGTTGAAACTCTGAATCACTTGATGTAATTGGCTTGTTAGCATGTGTGTGAACCAATCATCTATGTGTGCATGTATTGATGTTTCCCGTTGCCTACTTCCCATCTTATGCCTGTTTGAACGAGGTCTCGGATTGAATGGATACTTCGCCGGGTGTAATTGGGTTTGCTCCCCAATGATGCTCACCAAAAATCTCCCTGTGGATAGTACCTGGACTTGTACACCCTCGCCAACATGGAACCCGGATTTGATATGAGTGTCAGAGTCTCGCTCCAAGCATGTTTGCAGAGCAATGCCTGGTTCAAGTTGTGAGTGTCTCGCAAGCCGCCTGCCCCTTGGAGTAACGAATGATATTGCTTGATCTAAGGCATCCAATTTTTGTTGCTTCTCATGCAGGGGCGAAACCAGGAAGTAATCTTAGGGGGGGCCAAATAATAATTTTGGTAGTAAAAGTACAATTATGCCCCTATTTGTAAGTGTAGTAATAGGGCGTTTATAGAGGGCAAAATAGTAATTTTGCACATAAAAACACTATTTTAGTGTGTATATAGTTTTATTCGGGGCCAAATTGAAACAAAAAATAGACTTAGCTAGCTAAATAAAATAGGACAAAATAAAATTGTAAAATTTATCTAAAAGGTATTGTACTCTATCAATTATTCATCAAGAAAAAAAATCTATAAGTTAATCTCTATTAAATTGTTCAACTAATATTAAACAAATTTATCTTCAAAATATTAAAAATTAAATTAAAATTAATATACTAACAATTACTATTAAAGTTAAACTATCAATTAAAATAATTTAAAAAATGAAAAAAATTAATATACTAACAATTACTAACAATAACCGATCACAATATTTTATTAACTTTTATCGCCACGTGCAACAAACATAAACTCTTACTCATAAATTGAACATCGACATAAAAATGCATATATTTTCATTCAACATAAAAAATGCATATCTTTTCACTCTTTACATATTGTTTATCGAAAATCGAAATTGCATATTCCTTCAGTACTTGATATTAAATTACAAATCTGGACCCAGAATTTGAACACGAGATATTAACTTTATAAGAGGTAATTGCATATTTGGTCTCACATAGTGGGACGTAATTGCACTTTAGTCTCAGATAGTTACAACGTTGTAGATTAGTTTATGAGAATGGCACAAGTGTTGCAAAATAATCTCTGAAAGTAACAAATGTTGCAGTGTGATCCCAAAAAATAGGGACTAATATGCAACGATTGTCACTATTGGGGACTATATTGCAACACCTTAACCACTTTGGGGGACTAATCTGAAATACTGTAACTATTTGAGACCAAAGGACAACTTCATCCCACTATCTGAAATCAAATCGACAATTATCTTGACTTTATAATATAAGATAAGATGTAGTGGTATGTACTTATATCACACTATTACCCATCAAATGTAATAGGACAATTTCGATGGGACAATTTGTTAAGATGAACGTCTCATATCGTAAGTCGGTGTTTCCCGTTAATATATACGATCTTGGGCTATCCTTCATAGTCAATTGGTTTTACAGTATAACCCATAGATCTGGGAGGACACCGACTTCTAATGTGGGACGTGCATCTTAACACAATTGTTATGAGACAATTTTTAGATCCCTGCCCTGCATTCGGGTGGGGTAACAGGAAACCGAGACCTGTCGGTGCAATAATCATATATCATATGATTCATACGAACCCATCTGTATCTTCTTGCTTCAACAGGGCTCAATGCTTGATAAGGAGCACCTTCCCACCAATTCTTCATATTTGAAACACAGCTTGCTGGACCTGGAACAGGACAACCTTCGATGTCGAAATCTTTGTAATAAGCATAAAATGGTGCTTTGCTCCAGTCTATCTTCTCTAGGCCACCTCTTGTTGCCCAATCATCAGCTTCCCATAAGGTTGAGTAGACTCCCATCGGTTGGGATTTTGGGTATGGGATGCCTTTTGCTTCATTGTTCTTGTACACCCGTATTGGTACTTCATCCACGTAGAATCTAACCGAAAAAAGAAAATAGGTTGGTCGTCGTTATTGGAACAAAATGTGATCACGCTCACATTAAGCGCCCCTTCACGCCGAACCCACAGCTTGAAAGGGAGTAAATCACGGTACGATCCCTAGGGCCGGAGTGTATGGGAGCCTGTCTACGTTTGCGTACTTAGCCTGGGATAAAACTCCCAAACTGCCGCTGGCGCGGTTCGAACCCATGCCAATTGGAGCAATCTGCATACACCCTAACCACTGGGGCAACCCGTGGGGTTGGTTGGTTGTCGTTATGAGTACATTAATATTAGCATTAACATGGCCCAACGTTTTTTAAGAGTCCGTGCCTAAATGAAACAGAAGGTCGAATAGTATGCAACCGCAACCTTATCTTTTAATAATAGGGCGACTATATCTAATTGCACGGATCATCACATAAGTTTATTCGGAATCTTGTTCACTCACTCACATGTTATAAAATGTTTCCATTGGCTCAGTTATAAACAAGAAGATGTATCTTTTAGCACAACAATCTCTTTCATCGCTAATGCGTTGGTTGTAAGGGCAAACATACAATACATAATTTATAGAAACTAAACAAATACAATCTATTTCACCGTGAATATCGTTGTTAACTAAGCCATGTGCTAATCACGTGATTATTGTAGGAGCAAATATATAATTCATAATTTATAAAAAAAAACTAAAAAAGAATATAAATTCGAAACCTGAATAAAAGCACGTGCCTGTCATGTGACCAAATTAACAGATGAACTGACGACACAATGAATAAATAATATGAAGACTTATCAAACATAGATACACAAATAACATCATTTAAAACATTAATAACTGAAAAAGTGTCAGAATAAAACATAGATGATAAACTTTCTCCCTTCTAATAGACAATAAAGTTATGATCCTCAAATATAAGAATATCTAGTAAAAACAAGTAGGTTCAATGGGTTGGATAATTTATTAGTGTCATTGTTAGATATTGAAATATTAAATACTAAAAATAGTACCTATATATAAATATATAATAATAAAAATAAATGAGCGAGTAATCGAGCGGATCGGGTTTTTTGATTCGGGTATCGAGTAAAAAAAATTACTCGAGTATCGCTCGATAAGAATACGAGCGGGTAACGGACCCGAGCTTTCCGAATCGAGTAACGAGCAGTTTACGAATTACTCGATCCTTTAACAACACTATAGACAACTACTAATAATATCTAACAGTCATGGGTCATTAATTAAAAAAAGAAAAAAGAAAAAGAAAAAAATAAGAAAATATATGGAGTGCTTACACAATTTGGTGATGGTTCCACTGAATAGCATAAGTATGGAAAGCTGCTGCAGGATCAAACCATAGGTTAACTCTTTGTTCTCTATCTCCTTTTCCATGAGCATAAATATTTGTCTGGACAGTGTATGGTTGCCCTGTTCTGTTCCCCAAGAACTCGAAATCAAGCTCGTCGCGTACGGTATCCGTGTCCGAATTCATCTACATTTCAATCCAAATTCAATTCAATTTTATTTGATTATCAAGTTAGTGAATACCAAACTAAATTGCTTCTCTTGAAAATAATTTCTAAGGACATTTACATAGAAGGCAGTGACTGTTCCTGCAGAATCTCCAGGGATGAGCTTAATCTTCATGCTTACACGTCCATATAGATACTGGTACTTTGAAGCAAAGCCACATCCTACAAAGGTAAATACAACATAAGTAAAACCTTAACCTACATGGAGACGTCCGATAACATCTCAATTGTCTACCCGAACCAAGCCATACTAGACATCCGATAACATCTCAATTGTCTACCCGAACCAAGCCATACTAAGTGGAAATATTTTGTCGTTACGCGTCATTTGACATTTTGAAACAGTCAAGTTAAAACTTTATTTTTTAAAATTCTTGTTAGCATTTTATTAGCAACATTAGCCAAAATTCGAATTTCAAAATTACCTATTTTACAAATAGACAATGAACGCTATATTGACGGACTTCTTAATTAACGGTCAAAATTAATAGAAATGGTCATGTGATATGATTTTGTAACATGAGTGGTCAAGTGATACGATACTGTTTATCAGTGCTCGGATTGATAAATAAATGAAACTTTAGCGATGTCCTTTATCATTCGCAAGAAAATATGATAGTCGATATTGAGTATGAGTGCTCGAGTTGATAAATAAATGAAACTTAAGCTATGTCCTCTACCGGTCACACCAAAATACGATAGTCGATACTGACTATGAGTGCTCGAATTGATAAATAAATAAAACTTAAGCAATCTCTTCAACCGTTCACCCGAAAATATTGAATAATAAAATGTACCTGAATTTTGGTCAAGCACAAGTTGGATAGCCCTGCCTCCTTCGATTTGTTTAATATGAGAATCCGACCATGTGATTCTAAAATCCTGATTAAAAGTAGCTGGTCTAGCATAAACACACAAGGAGGTAACCAAGACATGTAACAAAAAAAAGAGAACCATATTTTTCAAAACCAAGTATATAAGTGATGCCATTTTTTTCACTATGTTTCAAATTGGATACCCAATAGAAAAGAAGCCAGGGGTTTATATATGAGGAGAAAATGGAGTAAGGTCCTCCCTCGATCATTAAATGATTGCCACATTTTAATTTTTCGTAATCAGCTTACATGCAAAAGAAATTATAAGCATTTGATATTTCATAAATATATATTGGGACGAATCTTGCAAAATCTCTCATGATTACATTATTTCTTATTATTTAATGAGAATTTATAATCAATTTTTCTAAAATTTAACAACGAAAAGTCAAAATGTATCAATCATTCAAGGACGAATTCGAAGTACGTATTACATGCAAACAAAAAGGTCCATCAAAGGTTTATCTTTCGAGTACAGCTAATGGCCTGCCGTCAATGGACCCGGTAGTATAACTCTACTCAACCCCATCTCTTGAATTGATGCTATAATTATTTGCTTCTTCTAATTCATTTAATTATCTAGGACCCTTTACTATCAAATTATTTATCTGTAAACAGTTGGTCAGTCGACTGACTACATGTAATTACACTACTATTGAGGATGCAAGGATTGTTATTTCCAAGGTCTCAATGCCATTAACGACCTCACTGCATAAAATATGTATTGGGGTTTACAATGAACGCATGAAATATACATTTAATATTGATATCGAACGTGAATCATGAAAATAAGATTTTATCGAGTTTGTATGTGTTAAGATGCACATCACATATCGAAAGTCGATATCTTCCGGGTCAATATATAATATATTGGGTTATTCCCTCTATTGCCAGTTGGTTTTAGAGTGGAACACTTTTAATATGGTATCATGAGGCAAGCCCGAGTTATTGAGGCGCGTGTAACCCCGCCGATGTTGTTCCTGCAGTTAATACAGGCGAGAAAAATTTCGCGATAATTGGGTTACATGTGAGGGAGCGTTAAGATGCACATCCCACATCGGAGTCGATGTCTTTCGGGTCAATATATAAGATCTTGGACTACTTCCAATTAGTTTTAAAATGAAGTCCCATAGACTTTTAATAGCACGAATACAACTAAATTATAATGACATGAATAAACTTCGGAAATAAAACATATTATTTTTATTTCTATAATAATCAAATTAGTTCGTATATCATTAATTATTTAAATTAAGTTTATCACGTTAATAGTACACTAAAGTGATATGCAAATATTATATATTGATTATTGCAGTAAAGAAACAAAAAGTGAAGGATTTTCGGCCGATTGCCCCTATACAAGCGGCTAATTTGTTATGTTATTTTTGAACTATCACATTTTTCTGATATGCCGTTGAACAACAAATTTTTTCTAAAGTGCTCATTATACTATTTTTTTTTTTTCGATTGTCCTCTGAATCTAGTTTTTAACACTAAAATATACAAAAACTAATTTAAAGAGAGGGTAAAGAAAGAATTATTACACAATTATTAAATTTGTGAGGCACATTTTAAATATCTTGCAAATAATTACATGCGTTGTCCTTGAAAAGTATGTTTGAACATAAATTAAGCTACATAATTATTAACCATCTATATATTTTTATTTTAGAACATATTATATTTATATTGTTATGCTTGAAACAATACACTAATCTAACTTCTTAGATTTTATTATTGTCATAACCACTCAAAGATTTAACTATCCAACCTTCTAGTACCAATTATTTTAATATATTAATAGATAGTTGAACTATTATTCTATAGCTTAATTTTGTTTAACATTGTATTAATATAGTGTGACTTAATAATATTTTTAAGAAATCATCACATTGAAATAATTCCATAACTCATTTATATAGTGGATGAAATTAACTATAATGTTACTAGGAAAGTCATCAGGTGACGATTCAATAAAAAAAATATAGGATTTTTTTATGAAAGACATTACTCCCTCCATTCCATATTATTTGTCTCGTTTGACTTTTTATAGTCACCAAGACACGGTTTAACATAAATATCTCTAATTTTACACTGAGTCCCCCGAACTGGGTCTAGTGGTGTTGGATCCCGAGAGGCTGGAAGCCCATCAACATTGCCTAGGTTGAGGCAATGACTCGAGGGCCCTTCCCCTTGAGGGCCCTAAGCTAATCCATGAGCTCCATCTCCGAGGGACGGTTGCGTGCTGAGGTTGAGGGTCTGCTCCTTATCCGAGTTGTTGCCCATAGTTTAGTGTTTCCTCCTTGCTCCATGCTCCGAATGTACCTGCTATACCACGACCAAAGTCGATCGTATCCACTTCGACGGCCAAGTTAGTATGAATCCAAGGTGGGGTATTCGAAGTAAATAAAGCTTTAGTACTTTAGTTCTCGTTATTCGTTTACGGGATGGCTCTTGCGGTATTTACTGACAAAGGTATTATTGTAGATCCTTCCTTTCATAGATGATGACACTGCTGATTGAAAAATCGACATCCTGTTTTGTTTTGATGATAACAAATTACAAGTGAACGCTAATATTGTTTGTGGTCTATTCAGTCTATCAGAGATATATCGAGGACGGCGTTTATCGGAAGCAAAAGCCGATCTAGGAAGTTTATAGTTGTATTAGCTTTTAAATCGATGTACGAATCCAATCATTCTTTCTCGGTTAATTGAATTCTAAGTGCTAAAGATATTAAACTTGATTTTATATATTAAAATATGATTGTTTTAATATAAAACGAAAAGTGTGTTTTTTGTGCGAAAAATGATTTTGTGTTTGAAATAAGAAATATAGCACAAATCGAATGATATATCTTTGTGGTATAAAAAGGTCGAATTGTGGTTAAGTCTTATTTCAAACTCCTCTTAAGAGGATTTTATTTTCAAGCTGAAAAAACGTCATCGGAGCTTGATCGGACTTTGCCAATGTAACGCCCCGCCCCCGAAACCGGGTCGGAACGTTATTTGATTTGATGGACTGGCCTCACAAACCACCACGGGTCTTTCCAGCACGTTTTGTCCTCACTCACGTGCTCACTGGGACACTTCCCAGTGGGTCACCCATCCTAGAATTACCCCAAGTCAAGCACGCTTAACTTTGAAGTTCTTCTGAGTTGGGCTACCGAAAAGACGATGCATCTTGATGGTATGAGAAGTACCAATCAAATCATATCAAACATATCACAACAACGCCCACTCTGGGCCGGGTATCACAATCTCCCCCACTTAAACACTCAACGTCCTCGTTGAGCCACACACACATTCACGTCCACATCTACATCCACATCCAGGACCGTACCATCCGTGTGAGACTCATCTCACAATTCCGGACGGCTCCGCTCTGATACCAAACTTGTAACGACCCGCCCCAGGTGGGCCCCCCTGAGGTTAGGCTCATTATCAAATCCGTAACAGAGTCACCACTCGATGGATGACTCGAAAACTTATGTAAAAATCTTTTATTAACAATAAAAATAAACTTGAATATAATTTAAATCTTTTTATAAATCCATCAGGGTATGACAATCTATGACCCCACAATCCAAAAGACGAAACCAATATACTTCTAGTACAACCACTACAAAGGGGTAAAACAGGAAATACAACATGTGATCACAGAGACACCAAAATGACTGAGGGAGATCCTAATGCCACCATCGTCACTCACCAAAGCAGGGCCAATGCACACTGCAACGCAACTAACCTGCTAAAAGAATAAGTCCCCGAAGGGGTCAGCTCGACAGCTGGTGAATTCTAACTCACGGGTGGCTACCAACCCACACACATGATATGAGAGCGATACACGAGTGCAGAACACAACAACAAAGAAAATGAATAATATACACCATATCGATAAGCAGTTCGACACACCATCACGAGCAATAACAGTAAAACAAACCAATCAAGTCCAACATCACATAACATAACCCTTTAACTATTCTATATGCACCAGATCCGGCATCTACCCTATCATGGCAATATCCCGCCATCACCCGCATCACCCCAGTGACCGGCACCTAATCTATCATGGCAATATCCCGCCATCACCCGCATCACCCCAGTGACCGGCACCTAATCTATCATGGCAATATCCCGCCATCACCCGCATCACCCCAGTGACCGGCACCTAATCTATCATGGCACTATCCCGCCATCACCCGCATCACCCCAGTGACCGGCACCTAATCTATCCCACGTTGCCAAATCCTGACAACAGACTATCCTAACACATGCAACTAACTCACACATAACTCAACTCACATATAACACAGCAACCCTTAGGTCCACATCTATCCTCATATTCATATTCAACATAAACAATAATAATAACATGCTACTAATTTCACACATCACACACGCAATTACACATAACACATGCATAAGAAAGTAAACAGACGTGAGTAAGAACTCACCTCAAGCAATAGCAAGCAATCTCTCTCCCTAGTCAGGATCACAAACAATCAAGTAGCAAAACCTTAAGATGCCAGAGAAGGTCTAGGGATTACGATTCTTTAATAAAAAATTAAACTTGGCCAAAGGGTGAAAACGAGCAAGAAAAGAAACAAAGAAGAAGAATATGACGGCTTGGAGAGGGGCGGCCGATGATATGACATACAGGGAGGGTTTTTATATTATAACTAGGTATATTTAGTATATATATATATATAGTTACGGTAGTACTAATCTATATTTATATATACGTATTAGTATAAAGATATATATATATATATTTAGTAGTCCACGGTCCTCTATACATTATTATGGTCTCGCATATGTAAATATATTAATGTATGTACATAAGTTAATATCGATCCAACCTCTTATTTATAGGCTTTTGATTTTTTCACTCCACTCATTGATAACCACACTCCAACTTTTCATTTTTAACCCTCATTTCTCTTTATAAAAAGTCACATTGCAATTATACATGGACAATAATAAGGGTATAAATGTAATATTACATCAAAAGTGGAGTGTAGTTATTAATGAATGGAGTGAAAAAATCAAAGTCCTATTTATATCACAAGTTAAAAGATAATATATAGAGAGAGGAGTCTAATTCTACTAGAACTCTAATTACTCAAGTAGAATAGTCTAATTATAAGCCACTACGAAGCCCTTAACAATTCCAACATAATTTAATGAGTTCTTAACAGGTCATTCACGTTTTAATTATATTACTATATTTTAATTATAACAAACAGAAACGAGTTATTACAATAACTTGTAACGACCCGCCCCAGGTGGGCCCCCCTGAGGTTAGGCTCATTATCAAATCCGTAACAGAGTCACCACTCGATGGATGACTCGAAAACTTATGTAAAAATCTTTTATTAACAATAAAAATAAACTTGAATATAATTTAAATCTTTTTATAAATCCATCAGGGTATGACAATCTATGACCCCACAATCCAAAAGACGAAACCAATATACTTCTAGTACAACCACTACAAAGGGGTAAAACAGGAAATACAACATGTGATCACAGAGACACCAAAATGACTGAGGGAGATCCTAATGCCACCATCGTCACTCACCAAAGCAGGGCCAATGCACACTGCAACGCAACTAACCTGCTAAAAGAATAAGTCCCCGAAGGGGTCAGCTCGACAGCTGGTGAATTCTAACTCACGGGTGGCTACCAACCCACACACATGATATGAGAGCGATACACGAGTGCAGAACACAACAACAAAGAAAATGAATAATATACACCATATCGATAAGCAGTTCGACACACCATCACGAGCAATAACAGTAAAACAAACCAATCAAGTCCAACATCACATAACATAACCCTTTAACTATTCTATATGCACCAGATCCGGCATCTACCCTATCATGGCAATATCCCGCCATCACCCGCATCACCCCAGTGACCGGCACCTAATCTATCATGGCAATATCCCGCCATCACCCGCATCACCCCAGTGACCGGCACCTAATCTATCATGGCAATATCCCGCCATCACCCGCATCACCCCAGTGACCGGCACCTAATCTATCATGGCACTATCCCGCCATCACCCGCATCACCCCAGTGACCGGCACCTAATCTATCCCACGTTGCCAAATCCTGACAACAGACTATCCTAACACATGCAACTAACTCACACATAACTCAACTCACATATAACACAGCAACCCTTAGGTCCACATCTATCCTCATATTCATATTCAACATAAACAATAATAATAACATGCTACTAATTTCACACATCACACATGCAATTACACATAACACATGCATAAGAAAGTAAACAGACGTGAGTAAGAACTCACCTCAAGCAATAGCAAGCAATCTCTCTCCCTAGTCAGGATCACAAACAATCAAGTAGCAAAACCTTAAGATGCCAGAGAAGGTCTAGGGATTACGATTCTTTAATAAAAAATTAAACTTGGCCAAAGGGTGAAAACGAGCAAGAAAAGAAACAAAGAAGAAGAATATGACGGCTTGGAGAGGGGCGGCCGATGATATGACATACAGGGAGGGTTTTTATATTATAACTAGGTATATGTATATTTAGTATATATATATATAGTTACGGTAGTACTAATCTATATTTATATATACGTATTAGTATAAAGATATATATATATATATTTAGTAGTCCACGGTCCTCTATACATTATTATGGTCTCGCATATGTAAATATATTAATGTATGTACATAAGTTAATATCGATCCAACCTCTTATTTATATCACAAGTTAAAAGATAATATATAGAGAGGAGTCTAATTCTACTAGAACTCTAATTACTCAAGTAGAATAGTCTAATTATAAGCCACTACGAAGCCCTTAACAATTCCAACATAATTTAATGAGTTCTTAACAGGTCATTCACGTTTTAATTATATTACTATATTTTAATTATAACAAACAGAAACGAGTTATTACAATCTACCCCCCTTAAAAAATTTCGTCCTCGAAATTTAAATCGAAACTATAGTCTCCAGGTGCAACAAACACATAATCACTTTAGCACCCTACCAGTCCATCATCTTAATAATCACCGATTACACCATCCCATTATTTAAAATAATTATTATCTTAATTATGTCAATGATAGCATCTTTTTATCCACTAGCAAGCCTTAGATCTCACACGTTATAAACATATAATCCACAATTGCCAACCAACTACTTAACCACTCGCCACAACTACTCATTATTAATATAATCATAATCATATACTACCGTTCAAAGATCACATATACGTAACACCACATCGCAACACCACGCACAAAATATACACAATTATGAACATCACACTAGGTTCAAATAACTCTCACCTGGTGGCATCTCTCCTCAGTCTACGAAAAGAAACAGAAAGACCTCAAACCCCTATACTCATGCTGACTCCTATAGACACACCACACATAACCTAGACACACTATCGGCAAGCACATACCACATAGGACCCAACAATCACACAACCTAAGCTCTGATACCAAACTTGTAACGCCCCGCCCCCGAAACCGGGTCGGAACGTTATTTGATTTGATGGACTGGCCTCACAAACCACCACGGGTCTTTCCAGCACGTTTTGTCCTCACTCACGTGCTCACTGGGACACTTCCCAGTGGGTCACCCATCCTAGAATTACCCCAAGTCAAGCACGCTTAACTTTGAAGTTCTTCTGAGTTGGGCTACCGAAAAGACGATGCATCTTGATGGTATGAGAAGTACCAATCAAATCATATCAAACATATCACAACAACGCCCACTCTGGGCCGGGTATCACAGCCAAGTCCCGATCCAAGCTCTGACCAGCCTCGTAGATGATTTCGGGGCTTGATCGGAACTTAGTAAGTCCCGACTCAAACCCTGATCAGTCTCGTAGCTGATTTCGGAACTTGATCGGGACTTCTTCTAGTACCGACTCAAGCTCCGATGACCATTTAAAAAGTGACCGTTTGAATGTATCGGAACTTGATCGTTACTTTATTAAGTACCGACCAAAGTCCGATCCTATGGTTTTTTGGCTATCTATAAAAGCCACACTTTTCTCATGTAAAAACACATTGACCTAAACATTTTTAATAGTTATTCTGAGAAAAATAATCATCTCATCTAGCACTTTTATTCAATCAATTAAGAGAGATTGTTGAGGGTTCATTGTGTGTGGCTATTGTAATTATTATTATCATTCTATTGTTCATCGAAATCCTGGGAGCTTATTCTTGGATTCCTAATAGGGTTATTAGGATTTGAAATCCTGAAACGTGGTTTTGGGTTTCTAGTTAGGATTAGCTTGAAGATCGTGGATCTAGTTTCAAGTTGCTTGCTTGTACGAATACTTGAAATTTTCTTCATTATAGTGGATTCATTACCAAAATCCTAAGGTTAGTTGCAAAACCGAGGGTCGAGCAGTATGGAAACCGAAGCTCTCTAAAACTGCTGAGCCATTCTATATCTTATCTTTTACATTATCGCACTTTCATAATTATTCTGTATCGGTCAATTTTATCGCTATATTATTTTTCGCTTTAATTGTCTTTCAATTATATTAATATAGTGTTGATTTACTTTTATTGTATTTCATTCATAAATTGAAAAAAGTATCAAAAAGATTAGCGATCCTTATTCACCTCCTAAGGATCACACTTGCAATAACAGACATGTGTTGGGCCAGGATCGAGGCCCACTCTCCACAGTATCCTATCCCAAAATAGAAATATAGGTTAAATTGGGATTTAGCTCGGAATATAGATAATTCTGGTTCTACATTTGCGGCAATTCTCTCTGGTCAATGTTCCCGTCCACAAGCTCTGCAAGGGCAAGGTCAAACATCAACCGAAGTGAAGAACTCCATAGCAGACCCACAAGCGGATCGAGGCGCTGTTTTTGAATCCCAATTGAAGTCCCCAAGCACTTTTCAAGGTAAACCGGCTCTGTTCATTAATCTTACAGAAAAGACTCAACTGGTTCGTAAGCTCAATTATGTTCTGGTCGGCAAATTCTCCCATGGTAGACCCTCTTGGCCTAGTGTTCAATCCTTTTTCGCTGGTCTCAAACTTAGTGGTACTTATAATATCTCAATTTTCGACAACAAACATATTTACATTGAGTGTTCCAACAAGTGTGACTTCGACCGCATTTGGCTTCGATTATTTTGGTCTATTGATGGATATGGTATGCGTGTGTTTAAATGGGGGCCTGAATTTTCTTCATTGATTGAATCACCAATTGCTCCAGTTTGGATTCGTATGGAAAATCTTCCCCTCTACATGTTCGATGAAATGACTATTTTAAATTTAGCGAATGTTATTGGCCGACCTATCAAAATTGATTCTAGAAACTCCAACAGGACTATGTTAAATTCGGCAAGAGCTTGTGTTGAATTAGATGTGTCACAATCACTTATCGACTCTGTTAAGGTTGTTATTGTTGAGGACAAGTCAGGAGTTATTGTTGAAGAAGTTTTGATTAAGATTTACTATGATTGTGTGCCTCCCTACTGCTCCTCTTGCTTGCATATTGGGCATGCTCACACTCATTGTAAGAGAACTAAAGATGGGAGCTCGGAGGTTGCTGTCCAGGTAGCTCAGAAAGTCGCCGTTAGGGCTCCTCGGCCGACGCAGCTGGACGTGGAGGAAGCCGCAACTTCAATGACCACAGGTCACGTTAACTCAGTGAAAGCGAATGGTCATATTGAGGTCTGGCAACCTGTTGTGAGGAAGAATAAAAAGGGGCCAAACATTGGAGTTCCTAGGCCAGTTTGGCTGTCGAATGGGAAGGACAACAGTCGAGTGCTGGGCCAGAAAGCAGACTTGGGTAACAGATTTACAGCCCTTGCTCTTCCTCGAACATTTGAAGGGACTCCAAAGGTAATATCAGTTGCTTCAACACCGCAACTGCTGCAATCTGAGCTGCTTTCAGGTATTCGCGGTAGTGTGGCCGAGGAACATCTATCTACAGAGCATGAGGATGCAGGGAAGAATGTTCATACCGAAACCGTGAAGGTAGCACAGCACGAATCAGAACAGGTTGCTGCAGAGTCCTTGAAGGTTAGCGCGGTATCTCAGGAAGGAAATAGGCCAAATTCGAAGGATATCTCATCAGGTACAGTGGCTACAACTGTAGCAGATCAGATTGGGCAGGCAGCTTCAGCCTCAGGCGTGATTGCAGAGTAGATTGGCATGATTGCAGTAGGTCGGGATCAAGCATCATTAGAACACATTTCCAAGCTTAATGTTGAGGCTACACGGTGTCCATCTTCCAGGATTCAGGATCAAACATCAGACCTGCAGACTCAAACAACTCAGAATGGGGTGGCCGCAGCTCTGATCACGCCAAGCCACTCAATGCACGAAGAGAAACAAGCAAGTGACACAGAGCAGCGGATTACCTCTTGCAGCGAGCCTAAAATGGGGCTGGAATATCACCACAGCTTGAAAAAGAGTGTAGTTCTAAGGCTGAACTTACACCACAATCAGCCAAGGCAAACGAATGGCAGTTGGTGGTTAGTAGCAAGAAAAGAGGTTCGAGGGAGAAGGACTCGAAGTCTAATCCCAACCGGCTGGTTTTTTATCATAGCACCCAGGACGTCCGCTCTGGGCATTCTGAACCACGACAAGCGCAATTCTTAAGACCTTCATGGGCAGATCAAGTTGAAGAAGAACTGGAGCACACCTCAGAGGATACGGGGGAGCAGGAGATTATATCTGATTCTGAGTGCCGCGCAATTATAAAGGCACACTTTCTTGCATCCTCAGCTTCTTTTGAGCCAGCTTTACGGAAAAGGCAGTACCGGCTACAATAGGTGACCACAGAGGATACAATTTCAGACAAGGGGGTGGAAAAGGTTGATCAAGGACACGCATCTGCAATAATAGAGGGTAAAGAAGACTCCACCATTACGAGGGGAGAAGACAAACCTCGCCAGGTTCGCTTCCATGGTCTTGCAACAGTTCATATGTTTGAGAAGGAAGAAGATCGCTGGTCAGAGCGCCTAACACCGAAGTCACACACAGACAAGGCGTTTAGAGAGCGAGTTCTTGACAGTCAACATAATGAGGGGTGGCCCCTGAAGATGTCACAAGGGAAACATGCACGACATCCCGGGAAAAAGGTAAAATCTAATGATCCCGGTTGATATCAGTGCGCCGTTCATTGTTTTCTTATTTTCATTATGTTATTATTTTGTTTCGTATGGGCCTTTGGCTCGTACCTTCTTATGTATTGGGCTTCGGCTCTAAACCCTTTATGTATATTTTAATAAAACAAAGCCTCGGAGCTTTCATTTAAAACAAAAAAAATATTAGTAGCCTCATAAATGGCTCCATCACTAAATATAAAATACTAATGATAATATCACTAATTTGATCATCTAAGTTAATACTATAGTTAATATAAAAAGAATAAGAGATTGAACTCCCTATCGAAGATGTTGACAAAGTTGATGTGGCTGAACTTCGTCCGGATGAGATGAGAAAGATCTCCATGAATGCAAAAGCTATGAATCTATCTTGACTACTATTTGTGGTGAAGAGTACAGAAGAATTCAACATTGCAAGATGGCAAAAGAAATATGGGATTACCTGGAGATGGTGAATCTCGCACGGACCAAGTTAAGTCAATTATGGTCAGACCTTTGAGTAGAGAATTTCAAAATTTTGGGACGAAAGAAGGTGAACGGGTGAAAGAAATGACACAAAGGTTTGGGAAGATAGTAAATGAACTTAAGGCTTATGGGAAAGAATTGAGCCTTAAAGATCAGAACGGGAAAATGCTAGAAGCCCTTACTGATGATTGTCACTACAAGATTGGGGTCTAGACTGAGTCACATGATTTGAAGACTTGGCCTTAACAGGATGTTATCGGAGCTATTGAAGCTAAAGAGAATGCCATCGCCTATCGCAAGGGAAGAAGAAAAGCAAAGAAGAACCTAGCTTTCAACGCTATGGAAAAACTTCTAAACGAGAAAGATAGTGATGATGAGAGTGATGAAGAAATGGCAATGATGACAAAGAACTTTAAAAAGTTTCTGAAGTTCAAGAAAAACAAAAATGGCTATCCTCAGAAGTACAATAAGAATCATTATGATAAAAGAGGGAAGTATGATTGAAACAAAGAATCCTCAAACTATCAAAATGACCCACCAAAGTGCTTCGAATGCAATAAGCCCGGACACATGAAGGTGAATTGTTCTCGTCTCAAGAAAAAATCTCAACCAAACAACAAGTCTATGAAAGCCCCTTGTGATCAAAATTCTGATGAGGAGACGGATTCGGACGTGGATGAGGTAGCTAATGTTGTGTGTTTGATGGCAAACGACACACTTGAGGTAATTTCTGATACTTCATCTATTTTCGATACTCATAATGAGCATGAATGTGATTGTGATGACCACTGCTCCACTTTTGACAACTTAAGTGAGCTCAATGAAAATTTTATTAAATATTGTGGAAAATTAAAGTTAAAAAATCGAGAACTTCAGCAAAACAACAAAGTTTTAAATACCAAAGTTGCTGATCTCGAAAATAAGATTTCCGTTACCAATCTTGAAAATGATTTAAATCATGGTAAGGTTGATTTTGAAAAACTTGAGTTAAAACAACACTTGGTAAAAGCTAACACTCAAATTGATGAGTTAAAGAGTAAGCTAGCCAAGTTTGACATGAGAACTGGTAAACTTGATGAAATCCTTGAGTCTCAATTTAAACAAGTTAATAAACGAGGCTTGGGCTTTGAAGAAGATGAAACTCCTATTTTTAACCGTGCTTCAACATCTATAAAATTTGTAAAAGGAGTTAAATCTTATCAAAATGAAAACTATACTTATTCGACTCAAAAAGCTCGTTTTAGTTGTTCTTATTGTGAAAAGGGTAATCACTTTTCAACTTCATGTCTTGTTAGTTATTTAGCTGAGTTGGGAACACTTATACATTGGTGGGAAAGACCTAGGTGGATTGTGCGAAAACCCATAAAGAACACTAACCCCCAAGGACCCTAAAACATTTGGGTACATATAGGGAAAAATTAATTTTAAATTGCAGGTACACCACTCGACCGTTAACAAAAGAAATGTTTGGATGGTCGATAGTGGTTGCTCGAGGCACATGACAGGTATGTCTATGGATAACATCCCAACAATTGTGGACATATCAAATAATCAGGAAGCAATGAGTCAGGGGGAGCAACATGCTGAGGAGGAGCAAAATGCTGAAACTGAACCTCAGGATGTAAATGATTATATTCATCACGAGCTTGGTATGCTTGATTTTGCTAGCATTTGATTATAATTCAGGTTCATGGATGTTTATATGTTGTACGATATGTGTTTTTTGATCTTATATATGCAAGCTATATGCTTTCGTGTTTATTGTTGCTATTTTCGAGTCCTCATGGGACACACACGAGCTCATATGATGAGGTAATGATGCCTAAAAGTGTTCTCAAAGTCCTTGGATGATTTATGGTTCAAATTTGAAGAAAGATCGGTATTTAGTCGGCATTTGGGGAAGTTCCGAAATCAGGTACGAAGGCAGTCATAGGTTAGTCTGCACTTGGTCGGAGGTTGACCAAGTCCCGATGACGCGATTTCAGGAATTCAAAGGATTGATCGGTACTTAGGATCGGAGGGTGATCGGAACATGGGAAGCTCAGAAATCTGGTACGAGGCTTATCGGGGTTTGATCGGTACTTGGTCGGAGGTTCACAAAGTCCGAACGTTTCGATTTTCAAAACAATAAAGGTGATCGGGCTTTGGATCGGAGGTTACAAGTACCGACCCAAGTCCCGATCGTGCCCAAATATATAAGGCAAGTTCCGATTTCTCAAGCCCTAAACACCAAAACTCTGATTTTTTTTCCTTCTTCTTCATCAAAAAAACAAAATTTCTTCTTCCATCTTCATAACAATTTGATTTTTTTCTCCTTTCTTCATCACATTCAAATTTTTCTTCATCGCAAGCAACTTCTTTCTCCCAAAACTTCATCAGACTTCTCACACGTTTTTCACATTTATCCCTCCAAACACCATGCCTCTAAGACGATCCCAACTTCAACTAAATCGCAACGTTACTCAACCCGCTCACATCAATGTATTACCAATTCCAGGTGGGGATAGTGGTGATAAAGGGGTTCTCGATACGTATTATCTCCATGAGAGCAAATTGGTGGAAACTAAGGCATGGATACAACTTGAGCACATGGGTTGGCTTCGTTTTGCAACGAGTAAGTTTTCCACTTTTCCTCAGTTGGTTGGTTGGTTTAGTCGTCATGTTTAGTTTACATTTGATAAAGATGCTGATGGTCGTGGAACTGTATTAGTTTTTATTAAGTGTGGGTCACGTACTTTGGAGTATTCAACAACGGATATGACTAGAGATTTTGGTCTTTCAGCGTTTGGATTTGATGATTATGATATGTTGAAACTTTGGTCTGATAGGATGGACATTAGGAGTTACGCGGATTTGGTTGTTTATTTGAATTGTGGAGATACGTCAAAAACCGTTCCGTGGAAAAACTTTATGACTTGTGATGATAGGTTTTTGCTTAAGATCATCCGTTGTGTTTTATTGCCTACCTCCAATAGTGGATCAGAAGTAAATAAGCTTGAGGCTATGATGATCTATTGCCTAAAGTCTCAGCATCCTATGAACTTGCCTGTTTTGATAATAGCACACATCCAGTCAGCCATAGTTCGTGGACACGTGAATGGTTCTCCTTATGGTGGTTAGTCTCACACATTGTTCAGAGTTGGAATGTTGTACACATGACTGACGATATGGTGAGTATTCCACCTCATGTGATCAGTATGACTACAGTGAGTAAAATGATGCTGGAACTTAGAAATGGGGAACTCACGTGGAAACAAGGGAGCAAAAGGACGATGCATGGAGCGGCTGCGTCTTCTAGACAAGCTACGGAGGATGATGAAGCTTGGATGAACACCTTGATTGATGATCCTACTGAGGCTGATCCGACTATTGCTACTCCTCGGGTATCCATTCATGCGAGATTGGATGAAATTCAGAGGGAACAAGCTGCCTTTCGTCATTCCTAGCGAGAGATGAGGCGTGAGCAGATTTCTTGTTATGCCAATATAGTTCGCTTCCTCACATGTTGGAGCAGGAAGCATGGAGCGACGGACGAGGATCTCAGCCATCTGGAGATGCTACCACCGCCTGAAGAATGAGTGGTGTTCCTAGGAGATCTCCCTTTTCGTTGATAACAAAGGGGGAGAAATGTTTATGTTTATATGTGTTTTTATGCTATGATGTTATGATTTTATGTTCTTAGATTGCATCTATCTTACTCTGAACTATTCCACTGTGGTTATTTGGTGTTTCATTGTGATGTATGGATGTTTGTTGTTATTATTATCTTCATTATGTTATTGCGCTTTAATTGTTTTTACGCTAAGGGGACGTTGTTTTTTTGTCTCCTTAGGTAATTTGTTATCACCAAAAAGGGGGAGTGTATTAATTTAAAAATCGACATCCTCTTTTGTTTTGATGATAACAAATTACAAGTGAACACTAATATTGTTTTTCGTCTATTCAGTCTATCAGAGATATGTCGAGGGAGACGTTTAACGGAAGCAAAAGCCGATCTAGGAAGATTATAGTTGTGTTACCTTTTGCATCGATGTAAGAATCCAATCATTCGTTCTCGGTTAATTGAATTCTAAGTGCTAAAGATTTTAAACTTGATTTTATATATTAAAACATGATTGTTTTAATATAAAACGAAAAGTGTGTTTTTTGTGCGAAAAATGATTTTGTGTTTGAAATAAGAAATATAGCACAAATCGAATCTTTGTGATATAAACAGATCGAATTATGGTTAAGTCTTATATCAAACACCTCTTTAAGAGATTTTATTTTCAAGCTGAAAAAACGTCATCAGAGCTTGATCGGACTTTGTCAAGCCCCGATCCAAGCTCTGACCAATCTCGTAGCTGATTTCGGGGCTTGAACGGAACTTGGTAAGTCCCGACTCAAACCCTGATCCGTCTCGTAGCTGATTTCGAAACTTGATCGGGACTTCTTCAAGTACCGACTCAAGGTCCGATGACGATTTAAAAAGTGACCGTTTGAATGTATCGGAACTTGATCGGTACTTAATAAAGCACCGACCAAGGTCCGATCCTAGGTTTTTTAGCTATCTATGAGAGCCACACTTTTCTCTTGTAAACACACATTGACCTAAAACTTTTTAAGAGTTTTTATGAGAAAATAATCATCTCTTCTAGCACTTTTATTCAATCAATTGAGAGAGATTGTTGAGGGTTCATTGTGTGTGGCTAATGTAATTATTATTACTGTTTGATTGTTCATCGAAATCCTGGGAGATTATTCTTGGGTTCCTAATAGGGTTATTAGGGTTTGAAATCCTGAAACGTGGTTTTGGGTTTCTAGTTAGGATTAGTTAGAAGATCGTGGATCTAATTTAAAGTTGCTTGCTTGTACGGATATTTGAAGTTTTCTTCATTATAATGGATTCATTACCAAAATCCTAATGTTGAAAAGCCGAGGGTCGAGCAGTAGGGGAACCGAAGCTCGGTAAAACCGCTGAGTCATTCTATCTCTTGTCTTTTACATTATCGCACTTTCATAATTATTCTGTATCAGTCAATTTTATCGCTATATTATTTTTCGCTTTAATTGTCTTTCAATTATATTAATATAGTGTTGATTTACTTTTATTGTATTTCATTCATAAATCTAAAAAGTATTAAAAAGATTAGCGATCCTTATTCACCCCCTCTAAGGATCACACTTACATTAACAGACATGTGTAGGGCCAGGATCAAGGCGCTCTCTCCACAGTATCCTATCCTCAAATAAAAATATAGGCTAAATTGGGCTTTAGCTCGGAATATAGATAATTCTGGTTTAACAAATATTAGTAGCCTCATAAATGGCTCCATCACTTAATATAAAATACTTATGATAATATCACTAATTTGATCATTTAGGTTAATACTATAATTAATATAAAGAGAATAAAAAATGGATAGGAATATTAATAATATAACTTGTAAAATCATTTGAATACGTTCTAATAGATTCCCGACAACTAGATAAACTTAAGTGGACACCAAGGAATAAGCCATCCAAATTCTCAGTGAGTTACCCCAAGAAAGTGAAGTGTTCATCGTTTCATGAAGCATGAATTAAATGCGGTTTAGATTGTTGTGATGGCCAAAGAGTTGGTTAGAGGCTCGAGAGGAGGAACATTGCTGGTTTCAAGCTGGCACTAATTGTGTAGGCCATTCGAGCCTATAGGTGGTTGGATACAAAAATGTACTATTAATTTCTTAAAGTGTTCTCTATTTATCAACTTTATTAATTTTGAAAGGGTGTTTTGATTTTAATTCTTTTTCAATTTCCCTACTTTACTCCCTACTTAATAATCACAAAAGCAAAAATTATTATTTAAATTATAAAGCTTTACAATTATTAATCAATTTCCATAGAACTCCAACAATTTATTCTTATCCCCAAGTATAAAAAAATCCAGAAAATACGATTCTTCTTCCTAAACTCAAACAAATCCAGAAAATATGACAACTTATTTCTTTTTTAACAGATAACCTCCTAGTAGAATTGAAATGGAGGAAGTCGAACTGATACTCAAATCAGTAACAAACTAAGATAGAAATGTGAAACAACCATGGTTGCAAAACACAAGGTTCGACTCGCATAGATTAACTAACAATCAAGAAGTACCCAAAACTACTTTATCAATATCAAGATTCAATAACTTCAATAATGAATACCGAGCATACTAGAAGTTCTAGTTATGATTTTTTTCAGTCCAATTGTATAAGATACAAAACAATAAAGTAGATTGTATTTCAATTTTGTAGATTTGAAATTAGTGTTCAACAAAGATTTTTCATCTAGGGTTTGAAAATGGAACACGTTAGTGAAAGAAAATCATATTAAAACAAAATTGTTGGAGAAGAGAAGGAAGAGAGAGAAAGAGGGTGAGGGAGAGAAGAGATAACTTGATTTGGGGTTTGAGTGGAAAATCCTACAAATACACTTGGTGAACTACATCTCTAAATTTTTTGGGTGGGCCAGCACAAGATAGGACACTGAAAATGTCTTATTTTTCACCTTCTATATTTTCGTATCCCTATATATGCACTAAGAAGCCATTTAAGTAAGCTGTTGTGGATGCTCTAACTAAGTCCACCCCCAAGTTGAGAAAAATTGAGATTCCTATGGTCCTTATACAACCACAAGTACGCAACGACCTACAACATTATAACATGAAAGGTTATATATACTAGCTTGAGAACTGTTATGTTTAGCAACGGGATTTAAAATTCACGAATTCATAATTTTCATAGGCAAAAGGGATGCGATCGGATAATAAATACGCAAATAAGATATTAAAGATCCATAACGATGTAGATATATCAAGAGGGTGCTAGAGCTTGTATGAACTTTTAGTCATCCTTAATCACTAAATTATGCAACAATAACGAATTAAAACAAAACCAAACACATATAAAAAATGCCTAAGCAAAATTCTCTATTTGATGAAAAAGATAAGTAAATAATCAACAAGTAACTTATACACTAAAGTCAAACATAATCTTCCTTAACAAGAATTGACCCATAATAAATTAAAGAGAACCAAGTAACATTAAAAGCAAACAAAGAACTAGAATCAAGAACACAAAAGCACAAAACAAAAATTCATGGACATGTATATGAATAAACGAGCAATTAAAATGAAGTACGAAGACAAAAGTGAAACAACAAGCTATTAACATCAAGACAGAGAAATAAGAGTGAGTGAGTGAATCAATGAATTGAAAGGAATTGGGTATAAATGGTAGAGGGAGGAAGTGAATTCCACAATTCAAGGGATTGTATTTATCGCCAAACTAATCCAATGGCTCAAAACATGATGGTGAAGTCAAATGATCAATGGTCAAGATTGGTCTAACTAATCCAATGGCTCAAAAACAATAGTCAATTATGAAGTGGGGCATAAGACAACTACGAAGTGGACATAAGTAGTCAAATAATCAATGGTCAAAATTGGCCTGGCTAATCTAATGGCTGAAAACACGATGGTGAAGCCAAATGATCAATGACCAAGATTGGCCAAACTAATCCAATGGCTCAAAACAAATGATCAAATATGAAGTGGGGCATAAGTCAATTAAAAAGTGGGCTTAAATGATCTAATAACTGGTCCCACGTTGAAATGATCAATGGCCAAAATTGGTCAAATTAATCCAATGGCTCAAAACATGATAGTAAAGTCAAATGATCAATGACCAAGATTGACCTAACTAATCAAATGGATACAAAAATGATCAATTATGAAGTGGGTATAAGTCATTTAATAGCTGGTCCCACGATGTTAATAGCTGGTCCCACGTTGTTAATAACTCGGCCCACGTTGGTTGACATACCAAATTTTTGTGCATGAAAATTGATCATTCTTTAATATTGAGGTAGATAACGAGCACATATTCAATATATATAACAAACCCATGGAATTAGTGCTCGTTATATATATAACGAACACATAAAGTGTGCATTCGGCCCAAATCTGTACCGACATCTGTGTGTTCGTTATTGATTGGTTAATATTTGTTATATAATTCAGGGTTGTTTCGGGTGTTTATTTGGCTTGATTTTGGATATTAATGGATAAATATGCCTATTATTGGAGTTTGGTCTTTTTAATGTTTATTGGTGACAAAAAGTAATATTTAGACAGGAAATGTCTGGAAATAAATAAAGGCCCGAGCTATTGGAATGTTCTGAAAGTATTAAGGACGAATAAGGTTGAGATCTAAAAGGAAAAGGAGTTCGTTATATTCAAAAAGCCCGAAGACAATCAATCAAGACGGGCCTAGGTCTGAACTGACTAGGTTAATTCAACCTAATTCTAAATATAGATGTCATCCTTCATTGTAGATCCAGACAGAAGATTATATGTTGGAAATTGATGTGTCAATTTCCTCAATTAATGTCCGTGAACTATATCATCTATATATACGGTTCAACAACCGATAGTTATCTGAACTATCAGTAGTCTCACCCGAGATAATGCTGGGGGTCATCGAATGTCAGACTAGGCTCTCACGATGATCTTCGGGATTCGAGTATACGGTCTTATACGTTGAATCCCGATGCTTTCGTTACTCGGGCTATGAGGTCACACACATAACAATTACCGAAGATACTTTCGAGTAGTGACCCGAAAGTGAATAAGGGATTTGATCCATATTGAGGAATTTCGGTTCGATCGAGATCGTGTCCCGACCGAACCGATGGTGCGCCGGGATTAGTTCCGGACGCACTATTTAGGGTTTATGTATATATATATATGTGAGATATATATTTATATATTATCATTGATTGAAATGATTTAATTAATTAATGATTTAATTAAACAAGATATGATTTAATTAATTAATTAAGATTAATTAACTAATCTCATCATTATGAGGAGTTGACATCTTGGTGGCTACTTTATGCCTTGGGAAGGCTTTGTATCCATTGGGAAGAACTCTTGTAAGAGTATCTTCCATGGACCAAGAGGCATTAACCATATGGATGGTTAATGTGTTTGTTTAGTGTGCAACATGTTTCATCATCCATTCCATATCATAAGATGATATTGAATGTGAAGATATCAATCTAAGTCTTGCATATCTCTTGCTAGAGAACACAAGAACACAAACAAACACACTTCATCTTCAACCTCAACCTTCTAGCAAAACTCTAAGTGTAGAGTGTAGAACTAGTTCTATAATTTTGCTATAATAGTAAAGACTACATACTCCTCAATAACACACACTAGTCCAAGTGTGTCTTATTGCTATCTAAGGTATTGGTGTGGACTATTTCATAGTAGTTTCATATCACCTTGGTGATAGACATTTCTCCAAGAGAAAGCAAAGGAGCAAGGTGTGGGGATAAGCGCTTAAAGATTGACATAGCTTCCGCTCACGCTTCAAAGGTATAACTTTGTAGCACTACTCTTTTATATGTTATTTATAGCATATTCATACTACCTTTAAACATATACTTCTATGAGCTAGTTTCATTGTGTAAGTTCTAACGATCAACGAATTAGGGTTGTATGACATATGAACTATTGTATTTCATTGTGTCTTGCAACCCATGATAATCTACATTATAGAGGCTGAGACCGGAAGGCCAATTCTTCTCAACAACAGCAGCGTCCTCATATGCGCTTTGGAGTGGTTTCTTCTTGTTTTATTTTATTTATGGTTTTAGTTATGTTTTAATTCAAAAAAACCTTGTTGGGATTTGATGTATTCATATACTTTTGAATGCTTTATATTTATTTATCTTTATTTTCAGTTATTTTAATTCTTGTATTATTCATTGTTCACAATTATATTTGAGTGTTATGTTTAAACCACCGCCCGAATGGAAAGACATAATAGATCTCTTGAATAATTGATTAGGAAGTTGTGATGCGGAAGTAAGCAATAACGCAATTGGTTCGTAATAGATTTCCTTGTGCTTCAGGTTTCTAACTTAATTAATTCGCCTACACGCCATAGGGTTTTAGTTAATGGTCCAAAGATCACCCATCTACTCTTTGCTGATGATTGCTACTTCTTCATACATCTCTCTCCCACATCCATCTCTGAATTCACCAAAGCCCTGAATCAGTTTTGCACTGACTCAGGACAGGTAATCAATCTCAACAAATCGATTATTACCTTCAGTCCTAAAACACCCTAAGCTGTGAAGGATTCATCTCTTTCTCTCCTAAGAATTAATGAATCAGACTCCTTTGGTAGTTATCTGGGTATTCCTTTAGATATCACTACCAATCGAAAACAAATCTTCTTAGGTATCATTGATAAAATTAAGAGGAAAATTTCTTCCTGGAACTGCAAATTCCTAAATTTTCCTGGCAGAGTCACCCTTATCAAGTCTGTCCTGCAAGCCTTTCTGGTGTACCCGATGGGAGTTTACAAATTTCCTCACAACACTCTCCATGAAATTGACAAGCTCCTGGCTAATTTCTTATGGAGTGGACACCAAGGACACAAAATTTATTGGGTGAATTGGGAATTCCTCCACTTTGAAAAATCCAAAGGGAGTCTTGGTTTCAAGAACCTCCACCACTTTAATCTATCTCTTCTGGCTAGGAATAGCTGGAGAATTATCAACCAGCCCAACCTCCCCATCCAAATTCTGAACCCTCCACCTCTACGCCCAAAACGAATTCCTCTTAGAGTTGGAAGAGCATTGCAACAGGTGTCTCATGCATTAACAAATTCTCTTCTTGGAATGTGGGTACTGGTTCCTCTATCAGCATATGGAACGATTCTTGGATAACTATCAGAAACAACAATTCTAATCCTCCACTCCATCCCCCTCTTTGCTCGATGAACATTTTTCCGCCTGATAATAACCGGTTCAATCTGGTCTCTAGTCTAATAACAGATGACCTTCTTTGGAACATTCCCCTTGTCAAATCGCTCTTCCCCCCACCCATCTGCGAGGACATCCTTGCTATCACTCGTTCTCAAAATGATGACCTTAAAACTTGGCCTGAAACTTGCTTCCGCTCTAAGGATCTCTACTCCAAATTCGTTATTCTAATAATGATGAGGCTCCCGTACCTTCTAACTTTCAATCCATTCCCAAAGGCACCTGGAAAAAGCTTTATAAAACCCCATTTCCTGAAAAAATTCATACTTTCTTGTGGAGGCTTCTCTTAAATAGACTCCCTACTTTGGACCTCATTAGTTCAAAAACAAAAACACATCTATGTCTTAATTGTCCCTTATGTTCCCAATCTCCGGACAATATTCAACACCTATTTTCTGATTGCCCCTTTTCTAAATCTATTTTCTCACACTCTAATATTTACATTTCTCCTTCTGATACCATTGGACCCTTAATTTCCAAATGGATTTCAAAAAAATGGACCCATGAGAACATCAAAGATTTAATTAATTTTGGAAGCATCCTTTGGGCTATCTGGCTTACTAGGAATGATAGTCTTTTTAACAAGACTACCCCTGATATCCAGAGGACCTCTGGTCTCGCAGCCTCTTTGAGTAGAGGGTGGCACAACAGTTTTTCTTTTAAACAGCAGAGACGGCACTCCAATCTTGCTCGAAGACTAGAAAGATCAGATACGAGAAAGACGACAATCAACTCTCCTAAAGAGATAACTCCCCTTTTCTTGGACTTCTGCCAGAGAGATTGTTCTAGAAGAGACAGCAAAATTTTGTTTAGAGTTTCCTTAGGTCAACTCCTAAATGGATGATCTCAACGTCCATCAATGGGAATCGCTCAATTATTGAGGGATCCAACTTGCTCTTGGATGATTCCAACAACAATTTAAATCTGAAGAACATTTGCACTGGAATAATCACAAGCATCCTTATTGCTGGAGGAATTAATAACCATAATATTTTTATTGTTACTGACTCTTTTATCTCTCGGGTTTGGTTTAGGTTCTTCCCTCACTTACATTCGGAGGAAGACTTGAAGCTTCTCCTCAACAAAGGATCCAGAAAATGCTGCAACATCTTTTGGAAGGCCTCTAATGCTGGAAGTCATCATTATCTTAAGAATATTGTTATCAATGATTTTAATGAAACATGTAATGTTAATTTCTTGAACTCTTTTTGTAAGGGCTATAATAGCCTTGACAACTATTAATATATAAATGAATTACTTATCGAAAAAATAAAATAAACATGCCATAAACCTAGCAAATGGTTTGCCATTGGTTGTTTTGTAACACCTTGTGTTTGATACCCTTAATTGAATGCTAGATAATTTATATAATAAAATAAATAAAAGTTTAAAGTCATAATATCCCGAATTATAATCAAACTATTTGGGTTATTTCACCTTTAAATTGTACTATTGAAGCAAATCGAAAACAATGAAATATAACAAGGCAAATCGAAACATTTGTGATCTCTGACTCTACTGATAAACGAAAATATCATGGGTGAGTAGTGATTACACAACATTTGATTAACACAAGTATATACTATTATTTATTTAAATTGTATATCATCATTCTATATCACTAAATACAAATAACCACAACAGTATAAATATAGATCCTCACCTCCAAAGGTGCCATCAAACAGTTTAAGAGAAAAGGGAAAGACAAGTCGATGAGGTAATTGCATATATGGTCCCACATAATGGGACGCAGTTATACTTTAATCTCACATAATTGCAATATTGTAGATTAGTTCATGAAAATGACACAAATGTTCCGATACAATCCCCAAAACTAACAAATGTTATAGAATGGTCCCCGAAAAAATAGGGACTAATATCCAACATTGTCACGATTGGGGACTCTATCGCAACACTTCAGCCATTTTGAGATACTAATTTGCAATAGTGTAACTATTTGAGACGAAATGGAAACTCCGGCCGACTATGTAGGACCAAACTGACAATTGTCTCAGAAGTGGATACATAATGAGTACTTAGCTAACTTGGGGCTTGTAGGCTATAGCTCAAATCAAAGTGCCAACCCAGCAGTATACTTGACCCCTGTTGAAGGCAACCAAGAGTTCCCCAAAAGAAACTGAGACACAGTGAACTTATCAGCATCGGCTGAGCTATTAAATAAATGATACCCAGGCCACTTCACCCTACTACCTCCCCCCCCTCCGGGACCATAATTCATGAACTCTGCATAATATAGAGTATCCAACGCGAAATTCCCGTTCCATTCTAGCCACCCCTGTGGCCTGATCACTTCGCTCATCATCGACTGCATAATCACTGTTCTGGAATACAGTTTCCACGGTCGGCCTAAGTACGTTTGAGTCGTATTTGTGGAAGCTAATAAATCCGGCTCGCCTGAGAAATTTGAAAATTGGATTGCAAATCCGGTTGGTTCGGTTGGGTCCTTTCTACCTTGGGCAGTGATTGTGTTCTTCTGGTTAGGCAAGCCTTTTCTAGCTAATATTTGGCAGTTTTGGAAAACGGCTGTGGCATCGCCAAACATGAAGTCCACCGTGCCAGTAATTGTGCATTCCCTGAAAAATTGGCGCATCGAATGTGCGTAAAGGGTGTCTTGGTAACCTCTCATAGCACATCGGTATAGCACGGATAGGTCTGAATCGGACCGGAATGCTACAGCTTGATGCTTCTCAGGCCCCGCAGTGTTCTCGAATGTTATGTCCCGTGCTATAAATCCCCGGCCTTTAACCGCTGCAAAACATGTCAAAACAAATAATGTAAGAAAGACCAATATAATAACTAGTCCATAAACTTTAACTTCAACAAGCTAATCTCTGACCCCGATGACTCAATAGCCTATTGACATCTCACCCAAACTTCGAAAGTCTCGGTGCATTAAAAGCATTCGATAACAAAAATAAGCTTACCGAACGTTGCAGATCTGTAAGTGGTCCATCCATCAATGAAGTTTCTATTACCCGATATGACAGTAACATCTCTCCCATCTCCAACCATCATAATATTCCATTTCTTCTTACTAATCTCAACATTTTCCTTGTACACTCCTTTCTTAATGTATATAACAAATCTTTTTGAGCTTGATTCAGGAGCGGCAGCCACCGCATCCTGAATGCTCGTAAAACCACCCGAGCCATCCGTTGCAACGACTGCATCTGCCTCAACTCCGCCACCACCCGATTGGAGAAGCTTCCTATCATTTTGTTTCAACCAGTATGGAAAACCATCATAATCACTCAGCTTTCTCCCCTCGGGATGACCGCCACGGCCACCCCGGCCGCTGCCTTTCGATGAATTTTTACTATCCGTTGGATTTACCATGACTAAGGCTTGCCGAACTAATGATGTTAATTGGCTAAGGCTGCCTCCTATGACATTTTTCACTATGCTATTTGTGCCTTCAAAGCCATCCATGCATGTGTCTTGATTGATAAGGGCTGCACTTAGCCATGTTCTTAAATCAGAACTCAAATTTCCCGTGCTATTGTTTTTACCTGCATTATGTCAAGCAAGCTGTTTCAAGACATTTTCATACAACTTTTATGAAAAATAATATTACATGCCATTTATATAATTAAGTTGATATTTCAAAAATATATATTGAGACGAATCTAACGAGGTCCCACCAGACTATATTATTTCTTTTCATTTAGTGAGAATTCGTGATCAAATTTTGTTGTAATTGACCACAAAAGTCAAAATGTGACAATCTTTTAGAGACGGAGGGACTATTAATTTCTTAAAGTGTTCTCTATTTATCAACTTTATCAATTTTGAAAGGGTGTTTTGATTTTAATTCTTTTTCGATTTCCCTACTTTACTCCCTACTTAATAATCACAAAAATCAAAAATTATTATTTAAATTATAAAGCTTTACAATTATTAATCAATTTCCATAGAACTCCAACAATTTATTCTTATCCCCAAGTATAAAAAAATCCAGAAAATACGATTCTTCTTCCTAAACTCAAACAAATCCAGAAAATATGACAACTTATTTCTTTTTTAACAGATAACCTCCTAGTAGAATTGAAATGGAGGAAGAACTGATACTCAAATCAGTAACAAACTAAGATAGAAATGTAAAACAACCATGGTTGCAAAACACAAGATTCGACTCGCATAGATTAACTAACAATCAAGAAGTACCCAAAACTAGTTTATCAATATCAAAATTCAATAACTTCAATAATGAATACCCAGCATACTAGAAGTTCTAGTTATGATTTTTTTTTAGTCCAATTATATAAGATACAAAACAATAAAGTATAAAAAGCTCACAACTTTTTTATATTTTATGATTGTATTTCAATTTTGTAGATTTGAAATTAGTGTTCAACACAGATTTTTCATCTAGGATTTGAAAATGGAACACGTTACTGAAAGAAAATCACATTAAAACAAAATTGTTGGAGAGAGAAGGAAGAGAGAGAAAGAGGGTGAGGGAGAGAAGAGATAACTTGATTTGGGGTTTGAGTGGAAAATCCTACAAATACACTTGGTGAACTACATCTCTAAATTTTTTGGGTGGGCCAGCACAAGATAGGACACTGAAAATGTCTTATTTTTCACCTTTTATATTTTCGTATCCCTATATATGCACTAAGAAGCCATTTAAGTAAGCTGTTGTGGATGCTCTAACTAAGTCCACCCCCAAGTTGAGAAAAATTGAGATTCCTATGGTCCTTATACAACCACAAGTACATAACGACCTACAACATTATAACATGAAAGGTTATATATACTAGCTTGGGAACTGTTATGTTTACTGTTTAGAAGATTATAGAGGCTGAGATCGGAAGGCCAATTCTTCTCAACAACAGCAGCGTCCTCATATGCGCTTTGGAGTGGTTTCTTCTTGTTTTATTTTATTTATGGTTTTAGTTATGTTTTAATTCAAAAACCTTGTTGGGATTTGATGTAGTCATATAATTTTGAATGTTTTATATTTATTTATCTTTATTTTCATTGTTCACAATTATATTTGAGTGTTATGTTTAAACCACCGCCCGAATGGAAAGACATAATAGATCTATTGAATAATTGATTAGGAAGTTGTGATGCGGAAGTAAACAATAACGTAATTGGTTCATAATAGATTTCCTTGCACTTCAGGTTTCTAACTTAATTAATTCGCCTACACGCCATAGGGTTTTAGTTAATTTAGAGGCACTCGGTGAGTCCGCGACCCGAACGGTAAATCGAATTAACGAGAAATCGAACCCAAGATATAACTGATAATTTAGGTAGTAGATGTTTAGCTTAAATTGTACTAATGAAATCTTTTTCCAACAAACCAAAAATATATATTTTTACACCTTCAATTATTTGCATTAGTTTCTTAGTTAATCATAAAATTCAATCTTGATTTACTTGCTTTCCTAGTATAGTTAACTAGTTTAATCAGATTTAATAATCAACTCTCTGTGGTTCAACCCTCGCTATACTACTGTACGATTCATGCACTTGCGAGGTTAATTTATTACTTATCAAGTTTTTGGCGCCATTGCCGGGAAGTTGAGTTTATTTTGTTTGATTTTACTAGTTTAGTTTTTATTATTTGTTTTTCAAAAAAAAAAAACTAACACTTGGATTAGTATGGACTTGCATGCTAAACTAGATTATTTGACTAATCAAGTTAATGAGTTGTGTGAGTTGCAGAACAACAACATGTATAGGAGTGAAAGTTTTAATAGGGGACAATATAATAATGGGCACCCTACTATTAACCTTATATTGATCCACCTCCTTATGTTCCGCCAATTCCTTTACTAAATTCTTACAAACTTGATAATTTTTCTAATTTAGACTTGCACTTATTATTTTCTGATAATCATGATATTGAGGTTGATACTAAAGTGCATGATATTTGTGCCTCTAATCTTGTTATAAATAATGCTCATACTGTGTGCTTAATTGATAAAGTTGATGAATGCACTCACATTAACCCGTCTCTTGAAAATATTTTGGAGTTTGAATCTTTTTGTACTAAAACCGAATGGGTTAATATGACCCATTATTTTGTTAAGGAACAAATAACATCATATTTTTATGCGAGGTATAAATTTAGGCCTCCTCAACGTATAAAACTTAAAATAGTCCATAAATTGGAACTACATAAGTCATTGACATCTAGGGATATGGCTCAGGGTTTGTTAGCTTATGAGGGGATTGGATCTCGTTCTTTCTTGTTACTAGTTAATTTTTTTTAGTTTAATTTGTAGTTTTGTATTTTCACTTTTAATGTTTTTCTTTAGTTTGTTCTTGTTTGAGCCACTTCAGGAATTTTTGCTGCGTATAATAATTATCACAAGTTTTGGAGTTGCATTATATGTTTCGTAGTGGATTGGAATGGGAAGTGGACTCGCCTATTGATAAATGACTTGATCAACCATTTTTCAGAGAGTATTCTTTTCAACATCTTATCTTATTTTTAGTATGCAACTTTGTGATTTAAATAGTCTTTTATGGGATGCTTATTATAATTGATTTTTGGTCATTGAGATTATTTCCTCCCACCCTGTGCCCTATTTTAATGTTATTGAGGACAATGCTTAACTTAAGTGTGGGGGGTGTGGATTAGAATTTTAGCTTGTCTTCACTATTGGTCATGTATTTTTTGGAAGATAGTGCAGCGTATGATGCACATAAGGAACTTGAGTAGATTAGATGCGGCTAGAGGCTATATTTTAAGTATTATTTTTGATGTCTTGCTGGCATAGTTGACTAAGGATGTCATATGATAACTGTTTACAGATAATGGATGACCTACACCTGTGACATTTTAAGCCTTTATTACTATGATCTCTAAGTGAATTTCTTTCGATCTGTGATCCTCGTACTTGATACATGTCTTCAGAACTTGCTTTGAATCCTTATTTGGTTTTGATCGTGTGACGTATAAGAAGGACGAAGGCAATTTAGGAATTACTCCACTGTTTCCCGTAAAGCCAACCCTATGTGATTCCCCTAGTTAGCTCCCTTGAGCCTTAATTTGACCTCTTTCTTGTTTAAACAACATTAAATGAGCCGAAAACCTTTCTTTATTTATCCCTTCTTTGAACCTACTTGATTTTTGTGGAATTTAATGCATTCATCTTGCGCATATTGATTAAATGTTCTTATGATGGTGAATTATAAAGAAATAAGTGTGGGGGAGTTTTTATCGGATTTACAATGATTGTGGTTGATAGATATGTTTGTAGAGTAGGTAAGGAAATAAGTGTGGGGGAGTGCGAAACAAATTCGGTTGAATTACTAGATCCAATAAAAATAGAAAAAAAAAGCAAAAGAAAAAAAAACATGTATTGTTTCCTATGTTCATATGTTGGATCTAGTAATTGAAGAAAAAGTATAATTTTGGAGGCGAATGAGTAGTCGAGCTACAATGTAAGAAGAGCTCTGATTTGTTGAGTTAAAATGTGGAGTTACGATATGCGTTTGATGAGTTTACTTAGATGTCATAAGTCCTCAAGAACAAAGTCCAGAGCCAAATATATTTCCTACCTTATCACGCTAGCCCCATTACAACCTTATGAAAGACCTTCTGACTTATGTTGCATGCATGATAAATTGAATTGTTGGGTGTATAACCAAGCATATGGTAGAGTGTATCTTGTACTGAGGTTGAGCGTAAACAGTAGCCTATACACATATATTGAGTGATGTGAGTAATTGAGAGATATCCACTAATGTAAACTGTTTGAATCTAATGGATTTAGAAGATTGTGTACTAGTCAGGTTTGATAAGATGTGTTCGATCTATAGTTTTGATCCAACTCTTGTTGAAGTGGTTCCCTAATGTGTGTTCTCTATGATTCTGTTGCCCTTTGAATACATTGACCTTAAATGTGTTGAATGTTTTGAGGACAACTAATGAGTCAAGTGTGGTGGAGTTTGATTGGTTAATACTCCCTCCGTCCCTAAAAGATTGTCGCATTTTGACTTTTGTTAGTCAAACATTACAAAATTTGATCATGAATTCCCAATAAACGAAAAGAAATAACATAGTCTTATGGGACCTTGTTAGATTCGTCTCAATATACATTTTTAAAATATTAACTTTTTATAATTTTTTCGCATGTAGAATAATAGATATTTATGTTTTAAATCGTGTTTTGTTGACCACCAAAAGTCAAAATGTGACAATCTTTTAGGGACGGAGGGAGTATTTGTTATATATTTTAGGGTTTTTCCGGGTGTTTAATTGGTTATATTTGGCTTGATTTTGGATATTAATGAATAAATATCCTTATTATTGAAGTTTGGTCTTTTTAATGTTTATCGGTGACAAAAAGTAATATTTAGACAGTAAATGTTTGGAAACAAATAAAGGCATGAGCTATTGGAATGTTCTGGAAGAATTAAGGACGAATCAGGTCGAGCTCTAAAAGAAAAAGGAGTTCGTTATATTCAAAAAGCCCGAAGACAATCAATGAGGACGGCCCTAGGTCTGAACTAACTAGGTTAATTCAACCTAATTCTATGTATAGATGGCATCCTTCATTGTAGATCCAGACAGAATATTATAGAGGCTGAGGCCGGAAGGCCAATTCTTTTCAACAACAGCAGCGTCCTCATATGCGCTTTGGAGTGGTTTCTTCTTGTTTTATTTTATTTATGGTTTTAGTTATGTTTTAATTCAAAAACCTTGTTGGGATTTGATGCAGTGATATATTTTTGAATGCTTTATATTTATTATCTTTATTTTCAGTTATCTTAATTCTTGTATTATTCATTGTTCACAATTATATTTGAGTGTTATGTTTAAATCACCGCCCGAATGGAAAGACATAATAGATCTCTTGAATAATTGATTAGGGAGTTGTGACGCGTAAGTAAGCAATAACGTAATTGGTTCATAATAGATTTCCTTGCGCTTCAGGTTTCTAACTTAATTAATTCGCCTACACGCCATAGGGTTTTAGTTAATTTAGAGGCACTCGGTGAGTCCGCGGCCGAACGGAAAATCGAATTAACGAGAAATCGAACCCAAGATATAACTGATAATTTAGGTAGTAGATGTTTAGCATAAATTGTATTGATAAATTTTTTTCCCAACAAACCAAAAATATATATTTTTACACCTTCAATTATTTGCATTAGTTTCTTAGTTAATAATAAAATTCAATCTTGATTTACTTGCTTTCCTAGTATAGTTAACTAGTTTAATCAGATTTAATAATCAACTCTCTGTGGTTCGACACTTGCTATATTACTGTACGATTCGTGCACTTGCGAGATTAATTTATTACTTAATCAGTTATGAGGAGTATGACTTATTGTACTAAACTTTTTTAGTATTGATAATATTTACACCATCACTGCTCCTAAAATGGGAATTCTCGAACTCATGGGCCCTCCTGCCTCCTTTTTTACTAGACTTCCTGACATCTCATAAAATTTTGGGGACACATACCTAATTAATTGAAAATTTTGGGCCAAATACCTAATTAATTGAAAATTTTGGGCCAAATTCGACTTGAAAAGACTAAGATAACCTTTGTAAAGGCGCACATGGGTGCCACGTGAGTTGACCGGCAGTTGACCACCCGGAAAAGTGGTCGACTGACCAAAAGAGACACTCTTTAAAAAGTGAGTGATCAACCAGGACACTCTAAAAAGTGAGTGATCAACTGGTGATATAGGTAAAAAGTAGGTGATGTCCCCGGCCAAAAACCCTAATTTATATAATAAAATAAATAAAAGTTTAAATTCATAATATCCCGAATTATAATCAAACTATTTGGGTTATTTCACCTTTAAATTGTACTATTGAAGCAAATCGAAAACAATGAAATATAACAAGGCAAATCGAAACATTTGTGATCTCTGACTCTACTGATAAACGAAAATATCATGGGTGATCAGTGATTACACAACATTTGATTAACACAAGTATATACTATTATTTAATTGAATTGTATATCATCATTCTATATCACTAAATACAAATAACCACAACAGTATAAATATAGATCCTCACCTCCAAAGGTGCCATCAAACAGTTTAAGAGAAAAGGAAAAGACAAGTCGATGAGGTAATTGCATATATGGTCCCACATAATGGGACGTAGTTGTACTTTAATCTCACATAATTGCAATATTGTAGATTAGTTCATGAAAATGACACAAATGTTCCGATACAATCCCCAAAACTAACAAATATTACAGAATGATCCCCGAAAAAATAGGGACTAATATCCAACATTGTCACGATTGGGGACTATATCGCAACACTTCAGCCATTTTGAGATACTAATTTGCAATAGTGTAACTATTTGAGACGAAATGGAAACTCCGGCCGACTATGTAGGACCAAACTGACAATTGTCTCAGAAGTGGATACATAATTAGTACTTAGCTAACTTGGGACTTGTAGGCTATAAGCTCAAATCAAAGTGCCAACCCAGCAGTATACTTGACCCCTGTTGAAGGCAACCAAGAGTTCCCCAAAAGAAACTGAGACACAGTGAACTTATCAGCATCGGCTGAGCTATTAAATAAATGGTACCCAGGCCACTTCACCCTACTACCTCCCCCCCCTCCGGGACCATAATTCATGAACTCGGCATAATATAGAGTATCCAACGCGAAATTCCCGTTCCACTCTAGCCACCCCTGTGGCCTGATCACTTCGCTCATCATCGACTGCATAATCACTGTTCTGGAATACAGTTTCCACGGTCGGCCTAAGTACGTTTGAGTCGTATTTGAGGAAGCTAATAAATCCGGCTCGCCTGAGAAATTTGAAAATTGGATTGCAAATCCGGTTGGTTCGGTTGGGTCCTTTCTACCTTGGGCAGTGATTGTGTTCTTCTGGTTAGGCAAGCCTTTTCTAGCTAATATTTGGCAGTTTTGGAAAACGGCTGTGGCATCGCCAAACATGAAGTCCACCGTGCCAGTAATTATGCATTCCCTGAAAAACTGACGCATCGAATGTGCGTAAAGGGTGTCTTGGTAACCTCTCATAGCACATCGGTATAGCACGGATAGGTCTGAATCGGACCGGAATGCTACAGCTTGATGCTTCTCAGGCCCCGCAGTGTTCTCGAATGTTATGTCCCGTGCTATAAATCCCCGGCCTTTAACCGCTGCAGAACATGTCAAAACAAATAATGTAAGAAAGACCAATATAATAACTAGTCCATAAACTTTAACTTCAACAAGCTAATCTCTGACCCCGATGACATCTCACCCAAACTTCGAAAGTCTCGGTGCATTAAAAGCATTCGATAACAAAAATAAGCTTACCGAACGTTGCAGATCTGTAAGTGGTCCATCCATCAATGAAGTTTCTATTACCCGATATGACAGTAACATCTCTCCCATCTCCAACCATCATAATATTCCATTTCTTCTTACTAATCTCAACATTTTCCTTGTACACTCCTTTCTTAATGTATATAACAAATCTTTTTGAGCTTGATTCAGGAGCGGCAGCCACCGCATCTTGAATGCTCGTAAAACCACCCGAGCCATCCGTTGCAACGACTGCATCTGCCTCAACTCCACCACCACCCGATTGGAGAAGCTTCCTATCATTTTGTTTCAACCAGTATGGAAAACCATCATAATCACTCAGCTTTCTCCCCTCGGGATGACCGCCACGGCCACCCTGGCCGCTGCCTTTCGATGAATTTTTACTATCCGTTGGATTTACCATCACTAAGGCTTGCCGAACTAATGATGTTAATTGGCTAAGGCTGCCTCCTATGACATTTTTCACTATGCTATTTGTGCCTTCAAAGCCATCCATGCATGTGTCTTGATTGATAAGGGCTGCACTTAGCCATGTTCTTAAATCAGAACTCAAATTTCCCGTGCTATTGTTTTTACCTGCATTATGTCAAGAAGACATTTTGATACAACTTTTATGAAAAATAATATTACATGCCATTTATATAATTAAGTTACAAATCATACAAAAAAAATTACTGCATAATCTGTTTTGAATAGATGATTATCCCAAACACAACACAAGTCTTCCAGCTCTAAACTCAGGAGATTAGTGCCCCTTCTTAATTGTTGAAACGCCTAGCAAGGATGGAACTAATAGGGTAGGGCCTCTAACTTGTGGAAATGCCTAAGATAATATAGTGGTAATTGTCGAAATGGTCTGACTGAGTGGGTCATTGTTGCACTTTGGTCCCCATAAGTATCATCGATACGCAAATGGTCCATCTAAGCGTGTCGTGCGGAAGTAGTCCCTAACGGTTCCATAAATTATTGTTAATAATTTTATTAACTTACTTTTGGTGCATGTTTATAATTTTGATAAATGTTTGAAACATAAAATATATTTTGAACCTTATGTATGTAATCTTCCTACTTTCCTCTCCTCTCCCCTACTGAAACTAACACAAATACTACACTTCAAAATAAGGAATTGAGTTTATGTTTCTGCCCCAAAATAATATTTAGACTAGTAATTTTAACCAAAACATTATTGAGAATGAAGGCCAATTTGTAGTGCTGAAAAAGGCACAATTAGTACTTGGGTCAGGACTTGGCAAATTCCGATCCCAACATCCGTAATCCAGTACGAGTCAAGTCAGGACTTGGTCGGTACTTGACCAAGTACCGAAATCTGCTACGAGACACTTCAAGACTTCATCAGGATTGGTGGGTACTTGCCAAGTCCCGATCGAGACAGAACCTGCGAGGGTTTTTGGCGGTTTGTGGGCTTCTTAGCCTGCTTTCTCCTATTCCTTTTAGGTATTGACCTAGGTACTCTATGTAGTCTATAATTAAGGTCTCTATGTTCATTGTTGTATTGTGCTCAAACATAGAATCATAAACAAAGAGTCTCGAGATATTTGTGAAGCTTGTAATGAGGGTTCTTCATTATATGAGAAGAACACCTAATCGAGGGATGTAGAAATAGGAACTGAAGTCCTTGTAATAATTCTTCTGGTCATTATTAGTGGAATCTACAACACTAGATGTAGCCTCTCACATTGAAGGTGAACATGCATAAACGCTTGTGTAGTGTTTATTGTGTCCAAGTTCTTTTCTGTTTTATTATCATCTGATTAATGGGTTGTCATCCTGGGCGGAATCTAACTGTTTCACTATTTTTGTCACGCTTTAATTAATTTTACAACGGGTACATATTATTAACAAAAATATACTTCAATTTTCCATTTCTGTTAACCATTAAGGTAACTGTTAATTTAGAGATCATTTCCGGATCCGGTACACACTTATAAGGTTCATTTGCATATTGGTGCCACTTAGTTAGACTAAATTGCAATAGTGACCCACTTACCCTGACTCTTTCGACAATTACATCTATAATATAAATATATATATATATATACTCCTTTCGTCCCTAAGTGATTGGTACATTTTGACTTTACATGGTCAAACTTTAAGAACTTTGATCAATAATTCTCATTAACCAACAAGAAATAATATACTCATATGATATCTTGTTAGCTTCATCTTAATATATATTTATGAACTATAAACTTTTTATAATTTTTTTTTGAATTAATTAAATAGCCTAGTGAAAAAGGCTCTTGCCAGTGACCAGAAGATCCTAGGTTGATACTCACCTCATCGCTAATTTACAAAAAATAAACTTTTTATATTTTTTTCATATGTAGAAATTAGAATTTGAAATCGTATTTTGTTGACTATGAAAAATCAAAATATACCAATTATTTAGGGATGGAGGCGGTATTACATAATATCACAAGTAATGTTTCGGCAATATCTTTCTTTTTTTGAAGAAAGTAACGCGTTTATCTTGTTTAAAGTTTTTTCGACAACATGTGATTCTCTTTAAAGATGTATCTAAAGTTAAAAGAAGCAACTAGCTTTAGCATTAAAGTGACAAATAGGAGTACCACGAAAAGTAATAATAGCATATTTGGGCCGTTGATTTTACTAAATAATACTCCTCGTTTATTTTTATTTGATTGTTTAGAACTTTTTTCTTGTTTCAAAATATTCGATTGTTTACAATTTCAATACAACTTGTTACTATTCCAATACGCCTTTTTACAATTCTAATGCATCTTTTTACAATCCAATGTAATTTTTTACAATTTCTTAATAAAGTACTTTTTCTCCAAACAATCAAATAAAAAGAAACGTAGGAGTATAGTCTTCTGAATGATCTACTACGCTATATATACCGTCGATCTTTACTTTCGAAACAAGGTAATTCAGTAATTATTGCATTTTCTTTGTCTTAGTGAAATCAATCTTGATGTCTTACTATTAGGGACGGAATCAGTAGAGGTAGGGGCATGCATCCTCTCTAAATTCTTCATAATTAAATATATATTCCCTCTATTTTACTATATCTGATTTTTTATAAATTTTTTATTTTTTCAAAACATTTGATTGTTTATAGGTTCAATACAACTTTAAGTTTATTTATGCTTTTTATCAGTTCAATTACTTTTTGAAGATATATTAGTAATCTCTTCAATTCCCTTAATAAATTATTTTTTGTCCAAATAATCAAGTATAGTGAAATAGACGGAGTATGATATAAGTTTTACATAAATTAGCAACATGTATTGTAGTAATATAGTAGATCGAGTTGGCAAAAGGGTTTGTTTTTTGTTGAATATATGAAATTGTATCCTCTATAGTAAATTTTTTAGATTTTACCCCTTTAAATTTCATCCCGGGCATAGGGATGGCAATGGGTAGGGTTGGGTAGGGTTTTTGCTATACCCACTACCCGACCCTCATTTTAAAAGTATAACCCAAAACCCGACCCGACCCACTGATATACCTACCATTACCCGACCCTACCCTTCTTTAAAGAACCCGATGGGTACGGGTAGTACCCGTGGGTTTTCTAAGTTTCAACAATTTAGGCAAAGTTCAAACAATTTAATTCTACCTTTGGACAAAATAAAATCTCACAAAAAACAAGTGCTTCACTGCTTAAAAAACTAAAAGTATAAATGTAAGTGGAGACAAATATAAATTTAAGTGGAAATAAGAAAGTAAACAATAAAATATTAAAATGAACTCTTCAATCTTTGGCTCTTTCCAGAAGCTGTTCTAGTATGGACCAACATGTCATGAAATTAATCCGCAACACATCCATCATCTTCCTCTTCATCGAGAATTAATATATATGTGCCCTATACCCACAACCCGACCCTTACCCGCCCGGGTTTTAAATTGTAAAACCCATAACCCGACACTTACCCGAAACGAACCCAAAAAACCCGACCCATTAGGGTAGGGTACCCGGCGGATTGGGTCAAAATTGCCATCCCTACCCGGGCGAATTATATAAGTTGGAACATAAATATAGTGAAATCAATCTTGATGTCTTACAATAAATCGATTTCACTTTTAGTTTAGAAGACAGTATTTGATGATGTTAGTTAAATAAATGCATACCTTTAGGCTTCTGGGAAGCAGAGAGAGTCCAGTCTAATGCATTAGCCGAAAGATCAAGAAGATCAAGGCAATCAGACACAGCGTTTGAAACTCGAACATCTCCAAACACGTTGCCAAATTTCGACACAATTGAGCTCACTTTGCTAACCAAATCTATGGTGGACTTAAGTGTCCCCAGAAATTCCGTCGTCGAAACGGTCAAGCATTCAAGCTGAATCAGACCACCATTAGAGGTAGTAGTAGTATCATTGACATTAAAACTGAGTTGAAAAGATGATGAGAACAAATTACATATGATGAACAAATTCAAGAATGTAAATGTAGGTTGTCCCATTTTTGTTGTCTTGTTTTTAATGGTATTTGCAATGAAGGCAAGCAAGAAGACCCAAGATTTGAATTGGTAATAAAAATAAAGGAACCCCAAGAATGGAAAGCTTTGAAATGAATGAACACTAGTTGAGATGTTAAATAATACTCTGTACGTCCCTAAATGGTTGTCACATTTTGACTTTTCATGGTCAACAAATCAAGAATTGAAACGTAAATATATCTTATTTAACATGCGAAAAAATTATAAAAAGTTAATATGTCAAAAATATATATTGAGACGAATCTAACAAGGTCTTATAAGACTATATTATTTCTTATAGTTTGATGGGAATTCGTGATCAAATTTTGTAATGTTTAACTAGCAAAAGTCAAAATGTGACAATTTTTTAGGGACGGAGGGAGTATGAGAGTCTTGAATGCCCATTAGGTTGTAAAATGGGAGGTCAGGTTAGGAGACAGGTGAGTATCTTTAAAGCATGGCCTTTATATGGGAAGACTGCATGTTCTTGAATCATCAATACTTATTCCACAGTTCAACTGTTTTATGTAAATGGACTTTGGTCACTGATGTGGCAAAACGTGTGGGGCTGTCGGTGGTCAGGATCCATGATATTGAGTGGGACTCAACATGGAGACTTCAAGTAGGCATCCCTACATTATTTAATGGGTTTTTGGCAGGGGACATCACTTACTTTTTACCTATGTCATCAGTTGATCACTCATTTTTTAGAGTGTACTGGTTGATCACTCACTTTTTAAAAAGTGTCTCTTTTGGTTAGTCGACCACTATTCCGGGTGGTCAACTGCAGGTCAACTCACTTGGCACCCATGTGAGTCTGTATTAAGGTTATTTTAGTCTTTTCAAGTCGAATTTGGCCCAAAATTTTCAATTAATTACGTATTTAGCTCCAATTTTGGGGTCAAATTGTAATTAACCAAAAAATTGGGGTCAAATACCTAATTAGTTAAAAAAATTTGGCCAAATATGTAATTAATTGAAAATTTTGGGTCAAATTTGACTTGAAAATACTAAAATAACCTTACTAAAGGCGCACATGGGTGCCACGTTAGTTGACCGGCAGTTGACCACTCGAAAAAGTGGCCGACTAACAAAAAAAAACACTTTTTAAAAAGTGAGTGATCAACACCAGGACACTTTGAAAAGTGAGTGATCAACTGGTGACATAGGTAAAAAGTAAGTGATGTCCTCGGCCAAAAACCCTTATTTATTCGTCCTTCTTTGTCTTTTATTGTCTTTTGCAGTTGTAATATGTAATTTGATAACACTTTTGATAATCCGTGCATTATTTATTTAACATTCGTCCCACTTTATTTGATGAATAACACAAAACGTGGCATTTCATCTTATTTTTTCATTCAGGGTTTTAAGGTTCTCATATTCGTCATTTTTTGTCATTTTTTTGGTCTTTGGGTGTTGTAATATGTAATTTGATAACACTTTTGATAATCTGTGCATTATTTATTTAACATTCGTTCCACTTTATTTGATGAATAACACAAAACGTGGCATTTTGTCTTATTTTTTCGTTTAGGGTTTTAAGGTTATCATATTCGTCATTTTTTCTCTTTTTTTGTCTTTGGATGTTGTAATATGTAATTTGATAACACTTTTGATAATCCGTACATTATATATTTAACATACGTGCCACTTTATTTGATCAATAACACAAAACGTGGCATTTCGTCTTATTTTTTCCTTTAGGGTTTTAAGGTTCTCATATTCGTCCTTTTTTGTTTTTTTTGTCTTTGGGTGTTGTAATACGTAATTTGATAATGCTTTTGATAATCGGTACATTATTTATTTAACATTCATATCAGTTTATTTGATGAATAACACAAAACGTGGCATTTCGTCTTATTTTTTCTTTTAGGGTTTTAAGGTTCTCATATTCGTCATTCTTTGTCTTTTTTTGTCTTTTGGTGTTGTAATATGTAATTTGATAACACTTTTGATAATCCGTACATTATTTATTTAACATTCATGCCACTTTATTTGATGAATAACACAAAACGTGGCATTTCGTCTTATTTTTTCGTTTAGGGTTTTAAGGTTCTCATATTCGTCCTTTTTTGTCTTTTTTTTGTCTTTGGGTGTTGTAATATGTAATTTGGTAACACTTTTGATAATCCGTGCATTATTTATTTAACATTCGTGCCTCTTTATTTGATGAATAACACAAAACGTGGCATTTCATCTTATTTTTTCGTTTAGGGTGTTAAGGTTCTCATAGTCGTCCTTTTTTGTCTTGTTTTTTGTCTTTGGGTGTTGTAATATATAATTTGAAGCACTTTTGATAATCCGTGCATTATTTATTTAACATTCGTGCCACTTTATTTGATGAATCACACAAAACGTGGCATTTCGTCTTATTTTTTCCTTTAGGGTTTTAAGGTTCTCATATTCGTCCTTCTTTGTCTTTTTTTGTCTTTTGGTGTTGTAATATGTAATTTGATAACACTTTTGATAATCCGTGCATTATTTATTTAACATTCGTGCCACTTAATTTGTTGAATAACACAAAACGTGGCATTTCGTCTTATTTTTTCCTTTAGGGTTTTAAGGTTCTCATATTCTTCCTTTTTTGTCTTTTTTGGTCTTTGGGTGATGTAATATGTAGTTTGATAACACTTTTGATAATCCGTACATTATATATTTAACATTCGTGCCACATTATTTGATGAATAACACAAAACGTGGCATTTCGTCTTATTTTTTCTCTTTAGGGTTTTAAGGTTCCCATATTCGTCCTTCTTTGTCTTTTTTTGTCTTTTGGTGTTGTAATATGTAATTTGATAACACTTTTGATAATCCGTACATTATTTATTTAACATTCGTGCCACTTTATTTGATGAATAACACAAAACGTGGCATTTCGTCTTATTTTTTCGTTTAGGGTTTTAAGGTTCTCATATTCGTCCTTGTTTGTCTTTTTTTTGTCTTTGGGTGTTGTAATATCTAATTTGGTAACACTTTTGATAATCCGTGCATTATTTATTTAACATTCGTGCCTCTTTATTTGATGAATAACACAAAACGTGGCATTTCATCTTATTTTTTCGTTTAGGGTGTTAAGGTTCTCATAGTCGTCCTTTTTTGTCTTGTTTTTTGTCTTTGGGTGTTGTAATATATAATTTGAAGCACTTTTGATAATCCGTGCATTATTTATTTAACATTCGTGCCACTTTATTTGATGAATAACACAAAACGTGGCATTTCGTCTTATTTTTTCCTTTAGGGTTTTAAGGTTCTCATATTCGTCCTTCTTTGTCTTTTTTTGTCTTTTGGTGTTGTAATATGTAATTTGATAACACTTTTGATAATCCGTGCATTATTTATTTAACATTCGTGCCACTTAATTTGTTGAATAACACAAAACGTGGCATTTCGTCTTATTTTTTCCTTTAGGGTTTTAAGGTTCTCATATTCTTCCTTTTTTGTCTTTTTTGATCTTTGGGTGATGTAATATGTAGTTTGATAACACATTTGATAATCCCTGCATTATTTATTTAACATTCGTGCCACTTTATTTGATGAATAACACAAAACGTGGCATTTCGTCTTATTTTTCCGTTTAGGGTTTTAAGGTTCTCATATTCGTCCTTTTTTCTCTTTTTTGGTCTTTGGGTGTTGTAATATGTAATTTGATAACACTTTTAATCATCCGTACATTATTTATTTAACATTCGTGCCACTTTATTTGATGAATAACACAAAACGTGAATTTTCGTTTTATTTTTTCCTTTAGGGTTTTAAGGTTCTCATATTCGGCATTTTTTATCTTTTTTTGTCTTTGGGTGGTGTAATATGTAATTTGATAACACTTTTGATAATCCGTACATTATTTATTTAACATTCGTGCCACTTTATTTAATGAATAACACAAAATGTGGCATTTCGTCTTATTTTTTCTTTTAGGGTTTTAAGGTTCTCATATTTGTCATTTTTTGTCTCTTTTTGTCTTTGGATGTTCTAATATGTAATTTGATAACACTTTTGATAATCCGTGCATTATTTATTTAACATTCGTTCCACTTTATTTAATGAATAGCACAGAAGGTGGCATTTCGTCTTATTTTTTCGTTTAGGGTTTTAAGATTCTCATATTCGTCCTTTTTTATTATCTTTGGGTGTTGTAATATGTAATTTGATAACACTTTTAATAATTCGTACATAATTTATTTAACATTCTTGCCACTTTATTTGATGAATAACACAAAACGTGGCATTTCGTTTTATTTTTTTGCTTTAGGGTTTTAAGGTTCTCTTATTCGTCATTTTTTTGTCTTTTTTTGTCTTTTGGTGTTGTAATATGTAATTTGATAACACTTCTGATAATACGTGCATTATTTATTTAACATTCGTGCCACTTTATTTGATGAATAACACAAAACGTGGCATTTCGTCTTTTTTTTTCCTTTAGGGTTTTAAGGTTCTCATATTCGTCCTTCTTTGTCTTTATTTGTCTTTAGGTGTTGTAATATGTAATTTGATAACACTTTTGATAATCCGTACATTATATATTTAACATTCGTGCCACTTTATTTGATGAATAACACAAAACGTGGCATTTCGTCTTATTTTTTCCTTTAGGGTTTTAAGGTTCTCATATTCGTCCTTCTTTGTCTTTTTTTGTCTTCAGGTGTTGTAATATGTAATTTGATAACAATTTTGATAATCCGTACATTATTTATTTAACATTCGTGCCACTTTATTTGATGAATAACACAAAACGTGGCATTTCGTCTTATTTTTTCGTTTAGGGTTTTAAGGTTCTCATATTCGTCCTTTTTTGTCTTTTTTTTGTCTTTGGGTGTTTTAATATGTAATTTGGTAACACTTTTGATAATCCGTGCATTATTTATTTAACATTCGTGCCTCTTTATTTGATGAATAACACAAAACGTGGCATTTCATCTTATTTTTTCGTTTAGGGTGTTAAGGTTCTCATAGTCGTCCTTTTTTGTCTTGTTTTTTGTCTTTGGGTGTTGTAATATATAATTTGAAGCACTTTTGATAATCCGTGCATTATTTATTTAACATTCGTGCCACTTAATTTGTTGAATAACACAAAACGTGGCATTTCGTCTTATTTTTTCCTTTAGGGTTTTAAGGTTCTCATATTCTTCCTTTTTTGTCTTTTTTGGTCTTTAGGTGATGTAATATGTAGTTTGATAACACATTTGATAATCCCTGCATTATTTAATTAAAATTCGTGCCACTTTATTTGATGAATAACACAAAACGTGGCATTTCGTCTTATTTTTCCGTTTAGGGTTTTAAGGTTCTCATATTCGTCCTTTTTTCTCTTTTTTTGTCTTTGGGTGTTGTAATATGTAATTTGATAACACTTTTAATCATCCGTACATTATTTATTTAACATTCGTGCCACTTTATTTGATGAATAACACAAAACGTGAATTTTCGTTTTATTTTTTCGTTTAGGGTTTTAAGGTTCTCATATTCGTCCTTTTTTCTCTTTTCTTGTCTTTAGGTGTTGTAATATGTAATTTGATAACACTTTTGATAATCCGTACATTATTTATTTAACATTCGTGCCACTTTATTTGATGAATAACACAAAACGTGGCATTTCGTCTTATTTTTTCGTTTAGGGTTTTAAGGTTCTCATATTCGTCCTTGTTTGTCTTTTTTTTGTCTTTGGGTGTTGTAATATGTAATTTGGTAACACTTTTGATAATCCGTGCATTATTTATTTAACATTCGTGCCTCTTTATTTGATGAATAACACAAAACGTGGCATTTCATCTTATTTTTTCGTTTAGGGTGTTAAGGTTCTCATAGTCGTCCTTTTTTGTCTTGTTTTTTGTCTTTGGGTGTTGTAATATATAATTTGAAGCACTTTTGATAATCCGTGCATTATTTATTTAACATTCGTGCCACTTTATTTGATGAATAACACAAAACGTGGCATTTCGTCTTATTTTTTCCTTTAGGGTTTTAAGGTTCTCATATTCGTCCTTCTTTGTCTTTTTTTGTCTTTTGGTGTTGTAATATGTAATTTTATAACACTTTTGCTAATCCATGCATTATTTATTTAACATTCGTGCCACTTAATTTGTTGAATAATACAAAACGTGGCATTTCGTCTTATTTTTTCCTTTAGGGTTTTAAGGTTCTCATATTCTTCCTTTTTTGTCTTTTTTGGTCTTTGGGTGATGTAATATATAGTTTGATAACACATTTGATAATCCCTGCATTATTTATTTAACATTCGTGCCACTTTATTTGATGAATAACACAAAACGTGGCATTTCGTCTTATTTTTCCGTTTAGGGTTTTAAGGTTCTCATATTCGTCCTTTTTTCTCTTTTTTTGTCTTTGGGTGTTGTAATATGTAATTTGATAACACTTTTAATCATCCGTACATTATTTATTTAACATTCGTGCCACTTTATTTGATGAATAACACAAAACGTGAATTTTCGTTTTATTTTTTCCTTTAGGGTTTTAAGGTTCTCATATTCGGCATTTTTTATCTTTTTTTGTCTTTGGGTGGTGTAATATGTAATTTGATAACACTTTTGATAATCCGTACATTATTTATTTAACATTCGTGCCACCTTATTTGATGAATAACACAAAAACGTGGCATTTCGTCTTATTTTTTCTTTTAGGGTTTTAAGGTTCTCATATTTGTCATTTTTTGTCTCTTTTTGTCTTTGAATGTTCTAATATGTAATTTGATAACACTTTTGATAATCCGTGCATTATTTATTTAACATTCGTTCCACTTTATTTAATGAATAGCACAGAAGGTGGCATTTCTTCTTATTTTTTCGTTTAGGGTTTTAAGATTCTCATATTCGTCCTTTTTTATCTTTGGGTGTTGTAATATGTAATTTGATAACACTTTTAATAATCCGTACATAATTTATTTAACATTCTTGCCACTTTATTTGATGAATAACACAAAACGTGGCATTTCGTCTTATTTTTTCGTTTAGGGTTTTAAGGTTCTCATATTCGTCCTTTTTTCTCTTTTTTTGTCTTTAGGTGTTGTAATATGTAATTTGATAACACTTTTGATAATCCGTACATTATATATTTAACATTCGTGCCACTTTATTTGATGAATAACACAAAACGTGGCATTTCGTCTTATTTTTTCGTTTAGGGTTTTAAGGTTCTCATATTCGTGCTTGTTTGTCTTTTTTTTGTCTTTGGGTGTTGTAATATGTAATTTGGTAACACTTTTGATAATCCGTGCATTATTTATTTAACATTCGTGCCTCTTTATTTGATGAATAACACAAAACGTGACATTTCATCTTATTTTTTCGTTTAGGGTGTTAAGGTTCTCATAGTCGTCCTTTTTTGTCTTGTTTTTTGTCTTTGGGTGTTGTAATATATAATTTGAAGCACTTTTGATAATCCGTGCATTATTTATTTAACATTCGTGCCACTTTATTTGATGAATAACACAAAACGTGGCATTTCGTCTTATTTTTTCCTTTAGGGTTTTAAGGTTCTCATATTCGTCCTTCTTTGTCTTTTTTTGTCTTTTGGTGTTGTAATATGTAATTTTATAACACTTTTGCTAATCCGTGCATTATTTATTTAACATTCGTGCCACTTAATTTGTTGAATAACACAAAACGTGGCATTTCGTCTTATTTTTTCCTTTAGGGTTTTAAGGTTCTCATATTCTTCCTTTTTTTGTCTTTTTTGGTCTTTGGGTGATGTAATATATAGTTTGATAACACATTTGATAATCCCTGCATTATTTATTTAACATTCGTGCCACTTTATTTGATGAATAACACAAAACGTGGCATTTCGTCTTATTTTTCCGTTTAGGGTTTTAAGGTTCTCATATTCGTCCTTTTTTCTCTTTTTTTGTCTTTGGGTGTTGTAATATGTAATTTGATAACACTTTTAATCATCCGTACATTATTTATTTAACATTCGTGCCACTTTATTTGATGAATAACACAAAACGTGAATTTTCGTTTTATTTTTTCCTTTAGGGTTTTAAGGTTCTCATATTCGGCATTTTTTATCTTTTTTTGTCTTTGGGTGGTGTAATATGTAATTTGATAACACTTTTGATAATCCGTACATTATTTATTTAACATTCGTGCCACCTTATTTGATGAATAACACAAAAACGTGGCATTTCGTCTTATTTTTTCTTTTAGGGTTTTAAGGTTCTCATATTTGTCATTTTTTGTCTTTGAATGTCCTAATATGTAATTTGATAACACTTTTGATAATCCGTGCATTATTTATTTAACATTCGTTCCACTTTATTTAATGAATAGCACAGAAGGTGGCATTTCGTCTTATTTTTTCGTTTAGGGTTTTAAGATTCTCATATTCGTCCTTTTTTATCTTTGGGTGTTGTAATATGTAATTTGATAACACTTTTAATAATCCGTACATAATTTATTTAACATTCTTGCCACTTTATTTGATGAATAACACAAAACGTGGCATTTCGTCTTATTTTTTCGTTTAGGGTTTTAAGGTTCTCTTATTCGTCATTTTTTTGTCTTTTTTTGTCTTTTGGTGTTGTAATATGTAATTTGATAACACTTTTGATAATCCGTGCATTATTTATTTATCATTCGTGCCACTTTATTTGATGAATAACACAAAACGTGGCATTTCGCCTTATTTTTTCCTTTAGGGTTTTAAGGTTCTCATAGTCCTTTTTTTGTCTTTTTTTGTCTTTGGGTGTTCTATATGTAATTTGATAACACTTTTGATAATCCGTGCATTACTTATTTAACATTCGTTCCACTTTATTTGATGAATAACACAAAACGTGGCATTTCATCTTATTTTTTCGATTAGGGTTTTAAGATTCTCATATTCGTCTTTTTTTGTCTTTTTTGTCTTTTGGTGTTGTAATATGTAATTTGAGAACACTTTTGACAATCCGTGCATTATTTATTTAACATTCGCGCCACTTTATTTGATGAATAACACAAAACGTGGCATTTCGTCTTATTTTTTCCTTTAGGGTTTTAAGGTTCTCATATTGGTCATTTTTTGTCTCTTTTTGTCTTTGGGTGTTCTAATACGTAATTTGATAACACTTTTGATAATTCGTGCATTATTTATTTAACGTTCGTTCCACTTTATTTGATGAATAGCACAAAACGTGGCATTTCGTCTTATTTTTTCATTTAGTGTTTAGGATTCTCATATTCGTCCTTTTTTATCTTTGGGTGTTGTAATATGTAATTTGATAATCCGTGCATTATTTATTTAATATTCATGCCGATTTATTTGATGAATAACACAAAACGTGGCATTTCGTCTTATTTTTTCGTTTAGGGTTTTAGTGTTCTCATATTCGTCTTTTTTTGTCTTTGGGTGTTGTTGTTAATGCCTCTTGGTCCATGGAAGATTCTCTTACAAGAGTTCTTCCCAAGTCTTACAAAGCTTTCCCAAGGCATAAAGTAGCCACCAAGATGTCAACCATTCATGATGATGTAATTAATTAATCTTAATTAATTAATTAAATCATATCTTATTTAATTAATTCATTAATTAATTAAATTATTTCAATAAATGATAATATATATATATATCTCACACATATATATATACATAAACCCCAAATGGTGTGTCCGGAACCAATTCCTGGCGCACCATCGGTTCGGTCGGGACACGATCTCGATCGAACCAAAATTCCTCAATATGGATCAAATCCCTTATTCACTTTCGGGTCACTACTCGAGAGTATCTTCGGTAATTGTTACTTGTGTGACCTCATAGCCCGAGTAACGAAAGCATCGGGATTCAACGTATAAGACCGTATACACGAATCCCGAAGATCATCGTGAGAGCCTAGTCTGCCATTCGATGACCCCCGGCATTATCTCGGGTGAGACTACTGATAGTTCAGATAACTATCGGTTGTTGAACCGTATATATAGATGATATAGTTCACGGGCACTAATTGAGGAAATTGACACATCAATTTTTAACACTCCCACTTGCCCTTGGACTATTACCAATGTCTTGGATGTACACTTGCATCCTTGTCACATGATTCCCTTTGTCCTCGGTTTTCGTCATAGGCTAAAGCAAGAAAGCGTGTGGCCAACTCCTATGACATAATTTCTCGGAACACGAGATAGTCTCACTCCCGTTCATAACGGGTGAATTCATAAGTAAGACTCACTCTCCGAGTGGCCAGATAAACCTTCCCTGTATATCAGGGTGGGCAAAAACCCTACCAATGCATCACTGATCATCTCACCACTACATTCACATAAGACCCAACGTACCTCATTACCACCAGTAACGGATGGGTCCGGAAGTAGTCAAAGCCTCATGCTCACGTAGCATGAGAATGATATGCATGTAGGTCTCAGAACCTCTATCATATGGCTCGTGTGAAATATAGGACACAAGATCTCTTCTATAATTTCACAACGGTCACTGTCCAGTACCATGTGAAGACTCTCTTGACAATTAACCCATGTAATGATTTGGACCATCCTTTTGACTTAAGAAACAAAGTCAAACGAATCATTACACACTAGTTTGGTTGTGTCCGTTCCCAAAACGCTGGGACACACCACTAGGGACAATGTAATCACCATAGTTCTTGTCTTGAAAAAGGGGTTCCTTAGCCAATACACTTATTGGCTCCTCTTCAAGAACTCGTGATTACATGGGAATTAAAATATTTATCATACAACTATGATTAAATAGTCAATTGTTTATTCAAGTGTTATAAAAGGAAAGACAATCAATAAACAAGAAGTAATACTTTTATTCAACAATAAGAGTTTTACAAAAGTATACTTCATACATATAAATCAAATAAACTGAAATATAGCTCCCACTAAGACTAAGACCACTCGGACCTAAGTCTAAGTCCAATAGCTGAAGTATGGAACTCATGTTTGGTCTGAGGCAATGGTTTAGTCAAGGGATCAGCTGCGTTGTCGTCTGTATCTACTTTGGATACTTTGATGTCACCTCTCCGGAACATTTCACGGACGAGGTGATACTTCCTGAGGACATGCTTGGACTTATGATGAGCCCTGGGTTCATTAGCCTGTGCTATGGCTCCAGTGTTATCACATAACAACTCAATTGGACCATCAGCGCTAGGAACTACCCCAAGCTCAGTCATAAACTTCTTAAGCCAACATGCCTCCTTGGCTGCTTCAGAAGCTGCAATGTACTCAGCCTCCGTAGTAGAATCTGCAACTGTGTCCTGCTTGAGAACGAAAATCATCTCGATCGGTTTGGAAACTGGCATCGGTGAAACCTTTCGCAATCAACTCCTCATCTCCGCCATATACCAGAAACATATCCTTAGTCCTTCTCAAGTACTTAAGGATAGATTTCACAGCGGTCCAATGGCTGTTGCCTGGATTCGCTTGATATCGGCTGGTCAGACTCAGAGCGTACGATACGTCTGGTCTAGTGCACAACATGGCATACATGATAGATCCTATGGCTGAAGCATACGGGACTCTACTCATGTTCTCCTTCTCGACGTCAGTGGTGGGGCACTGACTTTTGCCGAGAATAGTGCCAGTTGTCATAGGCAGTAATCCCTTTTTGGAATCGATCATATCGAATCGTCTTAGAACCTTATCAATATAAGTGTCCTGTCTCAGGCCAATCAACCTATTGGCTCGATCTCGATATATCTTGATTCCAAGGATATACTGCGCCTCTCATAAGTCCTTCATTGAGAAACACTTACACAACCATGTCTTGACTGACTCAAGGAGTGGTTTGTTGTTTCCAATGATCAGTATGTCATCTACATACAGGACTATAAATGCAATGTGGCTCCCACTTACCTTCTTGTATACACAAGCATCCTCCTCATTCTGAATGAAGCCAAATTCTTTAATTGCTTCATTGAATCGGAGGTTCCAACTGCGAGAAGCTTGCTTGAGTCCATAAATGGATCTCTGAAGCTTACATACCTTCTTAGGTCCTTTCGGACATGTAAAGCCTGGAGGTTGTGTCATGTACACATCCTCCTCAAGGTTTCCATTAAGGAAAGCGGTCTTTACATCCATTTGCCATATCTCATAGTCATAATATGCGGCAATGGCTAAGAGGATCCGAATAGACTTGAACATGACTACCGGTGAGTAGGTTTCATCATAGTCAATACCATGAATTTGTTTGAAACCCTTCGCCACTAGTCCAGCCTTGTAAATATGGATATTTCTATCTTTATCAAGCTTTTTCTTAAAGACCCACTTACACTCGATAGGTCTAGCACCTTCGGGTAAATGAACCAATGTCCAGACATCATTCTGGTACATAGAGTCTATCTCGGATTTCATGGCTTCAAGCCATGACTCGCTATCTGGCCCTTTCATTGCGGCTCCATAAGTATAAGGCTCGTCGTCTTCTATCAAGAAGGATTCCCCATACCTTCTATCGGGAACATGACGAGTCCTACTGTATTTCCTAAGGGTCGGTACTTCTTCAGGAGTCTCATCTACCGTGGATCTAGGGTCCAAGATAGGATCCGCCATGAATGGAGGATCTACTTCCTGAATGAGTCTGACGAGTTCGTTAACTCGACTTGCTCATTTGATGAGACACTTGGGTTCAATAACCCATCTCTCTTATTCAATGAGTCTCTTGAGTTCGATAACTCAACTTGCTCATTAAACGTGTCGAATGAGTTCATTAACTCATTTGGCTCATCATCTTGAACTTCTTCAAGTTGTACCGTATTTCTGACATTTCCTGATAAGAACTCTTTCTCAAGGAAATGTGCTGTCCTAGCCACGAAAATCTTATTTTCTGGCTTAAGGTAGAAATAATACCCTTTGGTTTCCTTTGGATAACCAATGAAATGGCACAAGTCAGCCTTTGGGCCTAGCTTGTCTACGTTCAACTTCTTGACGTAGGCCAAGCAACCCCAAACCCTGAGAAAGCTAATCTTGGGACGTTTCCCAAACCACATCTCATATGGTACTTTCTCAGCTGACTTGGTTGGACAATTATTTAAGGTAAGTGCGGCAGTTTGCAACGCGTAACCCCAGAAGCTGACATGTAGGTCGGTTCGACTCATCATAGATCGCAAACTGTCTAACAGAGTGCGATTCCTCCTTTCGGACACACCATTATGCTGTGGTGTTCCGGCCGGTGTGAGTTGTGAAACAATTCCACAATCTCTAAGAAGAGCGTCAAACTCGTGGCTCATATATTCGCCTCCTTGATCGGATCGAAGAGTCTTAATAGTCTTTCCGAGTTGATTCTCTACTTCATTTTGGAATTCTTTGAACTTTTCAAAGGCTTCACTCTTATGCTTCATTAGATAGACATAGCCATAACGGCTAAAGTCATCCGTGAAGGTAATGAAGTAGGGAAAACCACCTCTTGCAGGAGTGTTCATTGGACCACATACATCGGTATGTATTATCCCCAATAAATCACTTGCCCTTTCACTCGTTCCAGTGAAAGGTGATTTGGTCATCTTGCCCAAAAGGCATGATTCGCATTGGTCATATGATTCAAAATCAAGTGACTCAATAATTCCACTTTCGTGGAGTTTCTTGATGCGATTTTCATTTATATGACCAAGTCTGCAATGCCATAGGTAGGCAGGATTCAAGTCGTTAGGCTTGTTCCTTTTAATATTTACGTTATATACCTCATGGTCCTCATCTAGTATGAAAAGACCATTTTGGTTTGAAGCTTTTGCATAAAGTAAACCATCACGATTAATAGAACATATATTCCTTTCCATAAGGATGGTAAAACCATCATTGTTCAAAACAGATATGGAAATAATATTTCTACAAATAGTAGGAATACAATATACATTATTTAAAACTAAAACCATCCCGGATGGTAGTTTTAAATCTATCTTGCCCACGGCAACTGCAGCAACCTTTGCTCCATTGCCTACCCGCAAGTCCACCTCTCCCTTCCGAAGGGCTCTACTGTCATGTAGTACCTGCATATTTCGACAAATATGAGAACCACATCCTGAGTCAAGTACCCAAGTAGAGTTATTGGAGGTGATGAAAGCTTCAATAACGAATATACCTGTCGGAAGAGTCCCACTCTTCTTATCTTCGAGGTACTTCTTGCAGTTTCTCTTCTAGTGACCAGGTGTATTACAATAATGATACTGGTCAGTCCCCTTAGGACCTTTAGCCGGAGTTTTGGAAGTCTGGGCCTTGACTGTTCCAGTCTTGGCCTTTCCCTTCCATTTCCCCTTGCCTTTCTTAAAGGCCTTCTTGTTCTGAATCATCAGAACAGAGGGAGTAGGGGTAGAGCTCTTCCCACCCTTCAACGCAGTATCAGCCGTGCTGATCATGTTATGCAACTCCGACAACGACTTATTGAAGTCATGCATGTTGAAGTTCATGACAAAGTTACCAAACTTGTCAGGAAGGGAACGGAGGATTATGCCAACAGCCAAATCCTTGGAAAACTGAGTTCCCAAAGACTCAAGTCTCTCGATGATCTCAATCATCTTGAGAACATGCGGACTGGCCTGTTGACCATTGGATAGTTTGCAATCCATGAGGGCACAAACAGCTTCGTACCGCTCATTTCTTGCCCGCTTCTGGAACATCTGTTCCAATCTGCAGTACATGTCATATGCTGCCACATTTTCGAACTGAATCTGAAGATTCGGTTCCATGTTGGTCAGCATGAGACATTGGACATCCAATGCATCGTCCACGTGTACATCATATGCACCACGTTCTAGCTCATCGGCATCCTCATTGGGTGGAGGAGGAAGTTCTTCCTTAAGAACATATTCGACTCTCTCGTGCTTGAGAACGATTCTCAAGTTACGAGACCAGTCGTTGAAGTTATTGTCATTGAGTTTACACTTCTCAAGTGTAGATCGGAGTGAGTTTGAAGTTGATTTCTTAGCAGTTGCCATCTAAAACATGCGAGTATGAAACGACGTTCAGTTTAATTTATATGTAAAACATACGATACAAGTAAAGCATGCTTGAAACAATAATACGAGTACCAACAACCCCTCGAAGTGTACAAGTATACCAAGACCCCACGGACTTGTATTACATTTGCCGGTTCGATGGGCTAACCTGTAGCGCATGTAATCCCATTGCCTCCTATTCCTATGAATAAAAGTGCCCATCTAGGGATGATCCACCCGAAACGTAGGAAAGTTTGACAACTTTGAACTTAGGTTTGGCAAACACTTAATTATTGCGTGGAGGGGTTTAGATTAAACATGTAATCCACATTTCATGCATATCACATAAGGTATACATATACTTCAAGAAAATATATGTAAGCATGAAACATGGCATGAATAATAAACACTTTAAAGGGACGTGATATGGCCTAAAAGACATTGAATAAAACTAGTCTAACTAGTTCTAAACTAAGTCCTTGGTCTCCGTCTTCTTGGACATCGCCATGCTCCAAGTCCGTCTCTTTATGTCTTGTTACATAATCAACTTTCGCATTAAATGGCACATGCGCCGCGAAAAAGAAATAACAATACAATAATTTAAAACGACACATGCGTCGTATTTCAATATCAAGGACAGTACGCAGACTGTATTTCGAATAAATACTAGGCCATATCAAATCCCCATTCCATTCAGACTACAGTTTATATATGTATAACACATTATACATAAAACACATTTTTTTTTTTTTTGATAATTAGCGATGAATTGTGACTACAATGATATTACAAACATGAATACAGAAATTGCTAACTAATAGAAAGTTAGAGTATAATATGAGACAAGTATGTCTCCAACAAGGTTCGAACCCTTGACCTCTTACTTGAAAGGTTGGGCCGGATGCCACTAGGCTATTGAGCCATCGGCATTATACATAAAACACATAAACATGCTAGGAATGGAATAAAACACACAAGCAACACACAACTCACACGCATACTCACATTCAAATAATGTGAATCATAGTCATATATGCATATCATAACCTTTAGTTGTCCAACAACTAACATAGCCAATTATCGGAAGTTTTACCATAAGTTCAACATTTTGAACTAATAACCCAATTACATTCAAAGAGACTTAGCATAAGTTTAAGGTTTGAAATTCATAATAACTCAAACCACAAACTTCCTTTCGATACTCAATTAAACAATTTAATTAGTACCGATAGGATAAAATCAACACTTTGACATACATGCTAATTTTAAACTATTTTAAACTTCTCAAAGAATGTTTTGGACTTATAAGATTATTTCCAAAACAATCTCTAAATCACCCATAAGAAACCGAAAACGTCCATAATCATCAAATGACTTTGAACTTAATCGATTCGTTTTGTTTCGAAAAGATCGGGCGAAACAATAGTCCATCGTGAGCCATAGCTCACGATGGAGCCACGAAACAACCTGTCCAGGGTGTGCCAAAGCACGGACTAGGGAGCAGCCAGGCGCGGACAAGATCCTGCCGAAGCCTCGGCAAGCCTTGGCATCCTGGGGCGTGCGAGGACGCGTCCAGGAGGCCCGAACCAGGCTTCGTGCCAAGGCGTGCCGTGTCCAGGGAAAGCCGAGGGTGCGCGCTCCAGTGGAGCCGAGTCTTTGGCTTGCCTGGACTCACGCGGAACTTAGGTTTTGTCGGGCAGGGTTTTCCGAATACGAAAATCGGCTATGGTTCATATATCGACATATATACTATATGGTACTACTTTAAAGACTTCTAGAACATGTTAAACGTGTAATATAGCTCATGATACCATGTTAGAATATCCCGGGGTTGCAAGACACAATGAACTACGATAGTTCATATGTCTAGAAAACCCTAATTAGTTGATCGTTAGAACTTACACAATAGAACTAGCTCATAGAAGTATATGTTTAAAGATAGTGTGAATATGCTACAACTAACATAATCAAAGAGTGTGGCTACAAAGATATACCTTTGAAGCGTGAGCGGAAGCGATATGATCTTCAAGTGCTTATCCCCACACCTTGCTCCTTGCTTTCTTCTTGAAGAAATTTCTATCACCAAAGTGATATGGAACTACTATGAAATAGTCCACACCAATACCTTAGATAGCAATAAGACACACTTGGACTAGTGTGTGTTATTGAGGAGTGTGTAGTCTAACTATTATAGCAAACTATAGAACAATTTCTATACTCTAACACTTAGAGTTTTGCTAGAGGGTTTGAAGATGAAGTGTGTGTGTTTGTTTGTGTTCTCTAACAAGAGTTGTGTGATGACTTAGCTTAATTCTCTACCCCTTATGATATAGAATGGATGATGAAACACATTATACACTAAACAAACACATTAACCATCCATATGGTTAATGCCTCTTGGTCCATGGAAGATTCTCTTACAAGAGTTCTTCCCAAGTCTTACAAAGCCTTCCCAAGGCATAAAGTAGCCACCAAGATGTCAACCATTCATGATGATGGAATTAATTAATCTTAATTAATTAGTTAAATCATATCTTATTTAATTAATTCATTAATTAATTAAATCATTTCAATAAATGATAATATATATATATATATCTCACATATATATATATATATATATACATAAACCCCAAATGGTGTGTCCGGAACCAATTCCGGGCGCACCATCGGTTAGGTCTGGACACGATCTCGATCGAACCAAAATTCCTCAATATGCATCAAATCCCTTATTCACTTTCGGGTCACTACTCGAGAGTATCTTCGGTAATTGTTACGTGTGTGACCTCATAGCCCGAGTAATGAAAGCATCGGGATTCAACGTATAAGACCGTATACACGAATCCCGAAGATCATCGTGAGAGCCTAGTCTGCCATTCGATGACCCCCGGCATTATCTCGGGTGAGACTACTGATAGTTCAGATAACTATCGGTTGTTGAACCGTATATATAGATGATATAGTTCACGGGCACTAATTGAGGAAATTGACACATCAATTTCCAACAGTTGTAATATGTAATTTGATAACACTTTTAATAATCCGTACATTATTTATTTAACATTAATGCCACTTTATTTGATGAATAACACAAAACGTGCCATTTCGTCTTATTTTTTCGATTAGGGTTTTAAGGTTCTCATATTCGTCCTTTTTTGTCTTTTTTTGTCTTTGGGTGTTGTAATATGTAATTTGATAACACTTTTGATAATCCGTGCATTATTTATTTAACATTCGTGCCATTTTATTTGATGAATAACACGAAACGTGGCATTTCGTTTTATTTTTTCGCTTAGGGTTTTAAGGTTCTCTTATTCGTCCTTTTTGTCTTTTTTTGTCTTTGGGTTTTGTAATATGTAATTTGATAACACTTTTAATAATCCGTACATAATTTATTTAACATTCTTGCCACTTTATTTGATGAGTAACACAAAACGTGGCATTTCGTCTTATTTTTTTGCTTTAGGGTTTTAAGGTTCTCTTATTCGTCCTTTTTTGTCTTTTTTTGTTTTTTGGTGTTGTAATATATAATTTGATAACACTTTTGATAATCCGTGCATTATTCATTTAACATTCGTGCCACTTTATTTGAAGAATAACACAAAACATGGATTTGAGAACCTTAAAATCCTAAAGGAAAAATAAGACAAAAATGCCACGTTTTGTGTTATTCATCAAATAAAGTGGCACGAATGTTAAATAAATAATGTACGGATTATTGGAAGTGTTATCAAAGTACATATTACAACACTCAAAGACAAAAAAGGACGAATATGAGAACCTTAAAACCCTAAACGAAAAAATAAGACGAAATTCAACGTTTTGTGTTATTCATCAAATAAAGTGGCACGAATGTTAAATAAATAATGTACGAATTATTAAAGATGTTATCAAATTATATATTACAACACCCAAAGACAAAAAAAACAAAAAAGGACGAATATGAGAACCTTAAAACCCTAAACGAAAAAATAAGACGAAATGCCACGTTTTGTGTTATTCATCAAATAAAGTGGCACGAATGTTAAATAAATAAGGCACGGATTATCAAAAGTGTTATCAAATTACATATTAGAACACCCAAAGACAAAAAAAGATAAAAAAAAGGACGAATATGAGAACCTTAAAACCCTAAACGAAAAAATAAGACGAAATGCCACGTTTTGTGTCTATTCACTAGTACAAAATCGCACTTAGACAGCACCACTTAGACAGCACAAATAAAAAAACGCAGTCTAAGTCTCACTTAGACCGCGCTCCCCTGTCGCGCTGTCTAAGTGATACTTAGACAGTTAGACAGCGCTCTAATGCGCACTGTCTAAGTCAAAACATAATATTTCCCCTATAACCTACCCAATTATAATCATCAGTACGTATATTGAGAAAACTAGTAAATAGAGAGTAGATGTTCAAATCTGCACTCTACACCACGAGTACAAAAACCCAAATCGATTCCACCACCCCAAATCATCGACTACCACCACATTCCACCACCACCACCACCACGAGTAGAGATTGATGATTTGGGATTTGTGAGAGTAGATTTCAGTAGAGTCGGTTCAAAGGACGACTCATTCATATTAGCTTCACAAGCTTTTTTTGTTAATGATCCCTTAGAACTCCAAATGGTCAATTGTTCTTCTCTCTAACAAAAACAATGAAGACCACATGGTGGAAGACTTTGATGTCGAAGATGACCCGCTTAGAGGAGTTCAATCAAAATCAAATGTGAAGGCAAAATGTTTTTATGCTAGATACGATCATAAGGAAAATATATGTACACCTCATCGGCGTGGAAAGAAAAAAAAATTATAAATGTTGGCTCTAAAAGAAAAAGAGGAACAAAAAAATGTATGAATCTCGTTATTTTTCGTCGTAATTTTAATTATTGATTTTATTACAATTTATGTCATTGTATTTTATTGTATATTAATTGTTGTTATAATTATTTATGTTTTTGTAGGAATATGGATAACGTGGACCATGAAGATGAAAGTGTGCATAGCCATTCCAATGCTGATGATATGACTACTACCACATCAGGAGGCAAGAGGAATAGAAGTGAGCCGAAAAAAAAGGGTATTGTTAAGATGAAGAAAGTAATTGAATCTCGGCAGAAAGGAATAAAGATGAAGGTACATACAATGTTTGCAACATATACTAGTTGATGGGATGTCTTATATCTATTTATTAAGTACTCTGTAGTTTTTAAGTAGTAGTAGAGGCGCCACTTAGTTTTTACTTAATCGACAAATTCATGAATTACAATAGTAGAAGTGTAGTACAGTAGCTATGGCCTGTGCATACCAGCTCAAACAATCAACCCCGTATTGGTATAGAAGTTTATAAGACTATCTGGTCAGTACAGTAGCGATTCTCTTTTCTTCTTGTTAGACATAGATGCTGTTTAGAGCTGTTCTGAAGGTAGGTGACGTTATCGGAGGAAGTATCTGTATCGAGCCAAGGATGAATGGTAGCTCGAACGTATCTTGCTTTTTGTTGCATTGCTGTTTATAAGCCTATAACGAGCTATGCACTTGTTGATAAGCTTACGAACGTGCCGAGAGCCTCTCCAACATTTGAGCTTATTTGATCATTTCTGCGACGTTCATACATGCGTGCTACCAGGCTGTGATTTAACTTTTTTTTATACTATTTTTAGGTTGAGTTTAATCCTGAAGGACATGCTATCAAGGAAAACAAATCTACATATGCTGATTATATTGGTTACCTTGCTCGTACAAAGGTACCCTTAACTGAGGATAATTGGCGTTATGCACCGGAGACTCTTAAGCAAGCTATTTGGGAAGACATACAGGTAAACCACATTTTAGTTAAATAACAATTAACATATCTACAAATTGTATTGCAGAATCTGAACCTAACAGAATTCACTATACTAATAGAGTGAAGGAAGCAGTATATTAGCAAACAGATTCCAGGATCTCATCCATCATGATCCTTTGAGTTTTCGGACAATGGCAATGTTCCAGCACCCTCTGTTACACAGAAAGTTTCAAACTTAAATTCATAGCATTAATTGTATATTAGCAACTAATTATGGTATTTTATTTGACAGCAAAGTTTTGAGGTCCAAGAACATAACATGGACTTGACACTTAAGAAGGTTGGTATAGCAGCAAGGAACTTCCGTACTAAGATGGCTAAACAAACTTTCGATGATGAAGGAAATCCTATACTATTTCCTCCTGAAAAGTATGCAGGGTTTCCACTTGTCCGTGATCATTGGATCGATTTTGTAAATGCATGTGGACAAAAGAGGTTCAAGGTAACAAGTCCTTTGTATTTTATATATACTACTACTTGAGTTTTGTTATGAATGGTTAACATATTTGTTATTTTTAGGAGTTGAGTGCAACAAATTCTGAAATTGCCAAAAATAAAAGGTTTGTATAATAATGAGATCGATGAGTATTTCGTAGATGACCAGATGTTGGTTGTGGTTTACCGGGGTCCAAATTTGAAGTTCAATGCTCAAGCTTTCGTTTAGGAAACACATGAAACACTGAAGGGCTATGTAACATGTGATGTGGTGTGGCTGGTCTTATATGATACCATATCTGAATGTCCGCAGATTTGAATTGAGGTAGTAAAGGTGAAATGGGGTGGGGGTGGGGATGATAATGGTGATGAAAATAGTAAGTCCGCAGATTTTCGGTCTTGGGTCTTGGGTTGGCGAGGGTGGAGACAATAAAGGCGTGGGGGTGGGATGTAAGGTTGAAGATGATGTTTTTAGTAGGGTTGGAAGCAGGGGCGGACTTAGTATTGTTCAAGCTTGTTCAGTTGAACCACCAAAAATTCTTCTAGTGTAGTTGGTAAGTCAGTTCAAGTTCACATAGGTGACTAGTGTTCGAATCCTGGCAGCAACTTCTCTTTTTTGAACAATGGGTTATGGGTATTGTCAAAGTTCATGCGTGTGTTTACTAACTACTCCCTCCGTTTCTTTTTATTTGAGTGTTTGGGGAAAAAGTACTTTATTAAGAGATTGTGAAAAATTACATTGGGATTGTAAAAATGTGTATTGGAATTGTAAAAAGGTGCATTGAAATTGTAAAAAGGTGCATTGGGATTGTAAAAAGTGCATTGAAATTGTAAACAATCAAATAAAAAGAAACATAGAAAAAATGCTCAAACAATCAAATAAAAAGAAACGGAGGGAGTAATAAGTAATAACCATATCAATAACACATTAATTTGAACTACACTCTACACATTAAATGCTTCTTTATTACATACCTACAACTTTATTTATAATACTAACACCTTTTTATAATATCAAATTCATTTAAAATTGATTGTGTATACAATTACTCATCCATATAACATTTTTATTCTTAAACATTAGACATATTTTGTTATGTTGAAATAAGAAATCAATAGATAAGTATTAAATTTATATTAAATACTTATATTTATTATATTTGGTATATTTATTATATTGGACTGACGTAGAGCTCCCTATTTTTATTTCGTTCAAATTTTAAAATATATGAATTTGCCATAACGAATTGGTAAGATTCATAACATAAGTGTCAATTATCCGCTAACTAATTAAAAAAAGTTATTATGTATATATTTCGAACCACCGCTCCAAATAAGGTAAATCCGCCCCTGGTTGGAAGGTTGAAGATGATGTTTTTAGTAGGGTTGGAAGGTTGAAGATGATGTTTTTAGTGGGGTTGGGTTAAATATTTGAGTTTGGGTTAGTTTATAATTAGGTTGAGTTAGTTTTAAGTATAGTTTGACTATTTTGCCCTCTATCTAAGATTTTAAAATCTGAGAAATTAAGAAAATTGTGAAAAAAGAAAGTTCATGTGCCAATTTTGGGGTCCCAGGTGCTTACTTGTTACAAAAAGGTCATCAGATGCCTATTTGGGAAAATTAAATAAATTCAGGTGCCCAGATGAAATTAAGCCAAACCAAAATGGCAATTTCACACTTAAAAACACCATATTACGAGTGATGTGCCCTCAAATTTTCTCCCTTCAAATCGGATAAGAATGGAAGAGAATCACATATTTAGTTATATTTTTACTCATTTTCTCCGCTTCTCCTACTTTACAATTATGGTATCCAAACAACAATAAGATATATTGCTTCTGATTTCTTCTAATTTTCTTGCCCTAGTATAATATTTAAAAACAGCATATTACCACTGATTTTCCTCAAATATTCTCCCCTCCAAATCGGAGAAGAATGGAAGAGAATCACATATTTAATTATATTTTCCGTCATTTCCCTGCTTTTCCTACTGTACAGTTATGGTATTCAAGCAACAATAAATTATATTTTTTCAGTTTCCTTCTAACTCCCTTTTCCGAGAACAATATTATAAAATTTCCCTCCCGCTGATTCACCCCAATCCAAACACGCGAATAGTGTTGTCATGTAGTTCATGCATAAAGTTGGTAATTATGAGGCGACTAATCTTCAACACCCCCAGGACCAACCCCCTTTTTATTCACAGTTGTTGACAGCAATACACCCTCACTTAGTCACTTTCTTCCCACAAAACCAGCAAATTACAAGGGGGGTGAGATAACAGAGGCATTATTTGTCTTCTATCTTCATATCATTGATCAATTTAATTGCTAAAAATTGAACATGCTCATTAAAAGTTTGTCCAGTTTTGTTGTGATTTTGTTGGTTGTGGTGTGTTGTTGTGCTGCAAGTGAGAAAAATAACGAAGAAGATGGGGATAGAATAGTAACTCTTCCAGGACAACCAAAGGTCTCATTTCAGCAGTTTTCTGGCTATGTTACTGTGAATCAAGCTGCTGGTAGAGCTCTCTTTTACTGGCTTACGGAGGCTGATGTTCTTCATCCTTTTAACAAGCCTTTGGTTATTTGGCTCAATGGAGGTGTCTATCTCGCTCCCTCGTTAATCGTTCGTTAATTATTTCCTTTAAAACATGCTCTGTCGCTTGACCCTTAAAATTTCCTTGGAAAAAATTGTTATTGTTATTGCATTTGTATATTATTTAGACAACTTAGGACTAAGGTTTAATTTTTTTTTTTTCGTGTCAACCCTTTACGATCAATTAATTTTTATTCAGAATTCTACTAAATGCCAGAAGTTTGATGATATATATTATTGGATTTGTCAAACGTTATTGTTTTATTTTAATTTTTTCATCCTAAACATAAATCAATTGAAGTGAAAAATGAAAAAGTCAATTAAAAAATTGAAGATAGTATTAATCATCAATTTTGAAGTGCTTAATAAAGTCAGATTTTTTATCATTAGACTGGTGCATTTATTGTTTTTCTGCGCTCTTCCGTTTGGTTGTTCAGCTAATTTAAATTTCACCAAATTGTTTCATTCTACAAATCGTTTTTCTTTGTTCCCTTTATTTCTTAGAAAAATCTACTTTAACAACGTTATTAAATGGTCTTTTATTATTATAAAAAAAGAGAGTACAATGAAAAATAAGCTTAATTCTTCTAGCCTGATCAACTTCGACGAACTGGTTAATATGTCATCTAGAATTTTAAAATCGATCAGTTTGCACATACATGAATTACCTTAATTGACCATTTTAGGAATTTCATCCATTTTTTACATTAAATCTTAATTAGAAACAAAAGGAGTACAAACAGGACGGTCCATAGATTTTCGGGGTCTAGTGCGTATGAAAATGGGGCCCTCGGTAAATTTTTTTGCGATAACTCATTTTTATTCATTGAAATGAAAAATTACATGATTACACAAAATGATATATTTGAACATTATTTGATGCAAAATTGTTACACAAACAGTATCTTTCATATCCATTATCATCTAAAATATCTCTTGTTTTATTATCAAGATTTTTTCCCCAGTTCTAGGGTTGCGAAAATCAAAATGTGGTAAAGATTCACTATTGTAGGCTAAATTTTCATTATTGAGTTCATTTGACATAATATTTTTTTATTATAAAGTTCACTTGACACTGCACTTTCATCACTTGAGACTACATTTTCTTCCCTCAAATAAAAAATCGCAGTTAAGGTTTGTGTGATTGCTTCTCTTTGGTGGGTTCCTACTGCATGAGTTGTGAAGGTGGGAACAAGAACTATTTTTTCTTACAATCTTAAATGCATGAAATCAACCACTACTTTTAAGTAATTAGTTTTGCATGCATTAAGCCATTACAATTCCTATATATATGCTCTTTAAGAATTTAACTTTTGTCACCATTTTAAATAAGCCCTGTCCTATTAGAGTAAATAATAATTGTATATAGTAGTATACTAGTATTAGCGAAATAGGACACGTGGTCCCGCAAAATAAGTCAAGATTGTCATTTAATCCTAAATGTTTGGAAGTTTCAAATCAGCACCCGAAAGTGAACGAATTACTTAGTTCAAAAATTATCGGAGGTGTTAAATTTAACGATAATAGTATGTGCAAATAACTTCCACCAAAAAGTCCTTTAGAGTATAACAGCTCTGTCAATTTTTGAATTAAGTTGCAACTTTCGTTCAATTTTAATAACAAATTTGTTATTAAGCTTTCGAATAGTATCAAATGATAACCTGGACTCACTTTCTTTGCACATTTATACAATTTACTCATTAGCAAAAAATTGAAACCCCCAAATTAGACTTAAACTTATGATTGCTTCATTAGTCTTTTCCTTTGACCAAGACCACATATTAATGATGCCTAAATTATTTGGTTTCTAACTAAAAACGTACGTGTGCTGATTCAATCATTCTGATCACTTCAGATTCTTTATTGTTGGGGTCCATTTTTAATTTCGAAAAAATTTATATGTAAAATGTTGTACAGGCCCAGGCTGTTCTTCTGTAGCATATGGTGCATCTGAAGAAATAGGACCGTTTCAGATAAATAAGACAGCCTCTGGATTACATTTGAACAAATTTGCTTGGAACAAGTTGGCAAACTTGCTTTTTTTGGAAACTCCAGCAGGGGTTGGCTTCTCTTATAGCAATCGATCATCCGATCTATACGATACAGGTGATCGTCGCACAGGTATCACGTTATACTTACTTTGTCTCGATATTATTGACTGATCGGACTTATCAATTTAACGGGTGTTATATATTGTGACGATGAATAATCTCGATTTTGTTGGTATATTTTTTTATGGTAATTAATGATGCCATAGTGTCATAAGTTGGTGAATATGAAACAACTGCCAACTACATTTGACAAAAATGAATTTAATGGCAATAGAGGGGTCCTATTAGTAGCTAGCTAGCCAGCTCCTAATTCGAGGCATCATAATAAGGTCATTTATTGAAGACTTCCATTTTGAGCAATGTGTCATTACTATACCATGAGCTAAGGAATTGCGTGAGCACAATTCGGGTATATATAATTTCAACGCCCTACTTTCCAAGGCCCTAAATTTTTTCACAAAAATTCTTACCGAACCAGTGAATTCAAGGTTGGAATGAATATCCAACCTTAGATTCACTGGTTCGGCTAAAAATTGAATTGTTGTTTAGAACCGAACCAATGAATTTGAGGTTGAGTATTCATTCCAACATTGAATTCACTGGTTCGGTGGAAAAAATTCAGGCCTTGGAAAGTAGGGACTTGGAATTAGTTTTTAGATGACCTTTATATGATACTCTCTTTACTATAAAACGTTTTGAGTTTTCGTTTTGATCATCAATTACTTTGTATATTATTATAAAACATTACTATAAAATTACTTCTTCTGTTTCAAGATTATTTGATTGCTTAGAAAATATTTGGTTTTTCAAAATAGTTGATCGTTTATCGAAATTTATGTACTTTTGTACTCATGTTTTCTTTTCGACCCTTGTTTTAGAGGTTACTTTTTATTTTAAAAACTTATATAAGAAATAATGGTTACTTTAAACAATCAAATATTTTGCAACAGAGGGAATATGATATTGTGAAAAGTGATATTAAAAATGAATGGCTTATTTTCACTTTGCCCCCTGAATTATCACGGAACTTTCAAACTGACCCATAATACTATCCGAAGCCTCAATTTGCTCCTATACTACGGTTTATTTCATTTTGCCCCTGAAATGCCAAATATATAAGGAATTTCAATTTAAAAGAAGGGCAAACTCGGAATATCACAAATGTTCAATTTTGGGGGCACTTCATCTTCTTCATCAAACCCCACCCAACCCTTCATCTTCTTCATCAAACCTCACCAACCCTTACCATTTGATTTACAAGTTTATTATTTTTCAAAAGTGTCCCAAAAGTTGAATATATGTGATATTTCGAGTTTGCCCTTCATTAAAAACGAAATTTCATCTATATTTGGTATTTCAGGTGCCAAAATAAGACAATCCGTAGTGTAGGAGACAAATTGAGGCTTCCGATAGTGGTAGGGGGCAGTTTGAAATTTTCGTGATAATTTAGGGGGGCAAAGTGAAAATAAGCCAATAATATCAATTTTATACTTTTTCAATGAATGAATAAAAACAATTACGTATTTGTTTTTAAAACATTAGATGAACTCATAAAACGTTAATTATGTTGAAATAGACAAAGTAGAATTGATGAACCTATACTTAACTAGAGTTTTTTGGAAGAGAACCACCTTTCTTACTATTTTATTAATTAATAGCACCCATGCCTCTTTTAATTAATAACTAGCACTAAAGAGGGGTAAAATGACTAAATTACCCCCTTGATATTTTGATACACTTTTTTCGACTTTTTTTTCAACTTTTTTTTCAACTTTTTTTCGACTTTTTTATTTTATTTTATTTTCTGAATTTTTTTTCGACTTTTATTTTTGAATTTTTTCGACTTTTTTTAAAGCTTTTTTTAGATTATTTTTTTCGGACCAAATTTTTCAATTTTTTCCAAGTAAAAGATGTTCGATTATGGTAGTTATTTTAGCTAAAATTTTCGCTTTTAATAGTTTTTCACAAAAAAATTTCGATTTTTCGTAGCCTTTCCGCAAAAATGTTCGATTTTTGGTAGTTTTCTAAAAAAAATGGATTATTTTTAGATTTTTTTTCAATTTTTATATTTCTTTTTTACAAGTAAAAGATGTTCGATTTTTTTGGAACAACACGAGAATTTAGAGAATTTTTGGAACATCCATGCCTCTTTTAATTAAATATTCGATGTTCGATTAAAAGAGGCATGAATGTGAAATATTAGAAAACTACCAAAAATCGAACATTTTTGCGAAAAGGTTACGAAAATCGAAGTTTTTTTGAGAAAAACTATTAAAACCAAAACTTTAGCTAAAATAACTAGCATAATCGAACATCTTTTAGTTGAAAAAGAAATGGAAAATTTGGTCCAAAAAAAATAATCTAAAAAAAGTTTAAAAAAAAGTACAAAAAAAAAGTCGAAAAAAAGTTAAAAAATTTTTAGATTATGAAGTTAAAAAAATTCAAAAAAAAAGTCGAAAGAAATTCAAATAAAAATCAATAAAAAAAGTCAAAAAAAGTGTATCAAAATATCAAGGGGGTAATTTAGTCATTTTACCCCTCTTAGTGCTAGTTATTAGTTAAAAGAGGCATGTGTAAGGACGACAAAATGTACTATGGTAAACTTAAAAATTCACCAATAATTTGACATACTCCACACATACACAATTCTCATTAAATTGATCACATATTATTATCTATTTGTCTTGATACTTTTGTATTTTAGCCAAGGACTCGTTACGATTTCTCATCCGATGGCTGGAGCGGTTTCCTCGCTACAGAACTCGAGAAGTGTATATTACAGGAGAGAGCTATGCCGGACATTATGTGCCTCAGCTGGCCAGAGAAATCGTCAACTATAATGCTAAATCTAACAACAAAATAAACCTCAAAGGATTTATGGTAGTTAATTACTCATTTAAAGTAATGCGAGAAATTGAATCAACCTATTTTTAAATTTATAGCACCCATGACAATAAAAATCTGCCTAAATAGCGCTTTGTCCGTGCGAAAAGACTTCCACATTTCTTATTGAAGGGTGTGGGGGCAGGTTGCAGTAGGGAGGAGGTGGTGCCTTGGTGGTGAGTTGGAGAGGTAGAGGTCAAGGGGGTCATGTGGACAGGGTGTGGACAGGGGCCGACCCCTTCTTATTAGTGTCTATTCAATCGAACTTGCAGTTTCTTTGAAAAAATAAAAAATTATATATTTAAAGAAAAGATTAATTAAAACTAGCATCTAAATTGTATTTGAATATATTTAAGTGTTTTGAACACCCGCTTCAAAATTATACCGATTTCGAACAAACACTTTGAAACACCTAAACCCGTATTGCATGTGGGTGTGGTGGCAGTGGGCTAGTTTAGGGGGTGGGGGGACGGGATTGGGGGTGATTGGGGTAGATAAAGATATAGAACAAAGGAAATTAAAAGGGTGGCCATTTCGTGTTTTCACAGGAATAAGGTGCTATTCAGGCAAATACTCTCGTCCCTAAATGATTGGTACATTTTGATTTTCTTTCTTAAACTTTTCAAAAATTTGATGAACAATTCTCATTAAATGATAAAAATTAATATAGTCATGTGATATCTTGTTAGATTCGTTTCAATATACATTTTTGAAATACCAATCATTTAGGGATGAAGGGAGTATAATTTAAAGGGTGCTAAAAATTTAAAGGGTGATATTTTGCAAAATTTCTCCAACTAAATTGCAATTCATCCCCAAAATGGCCTAATAAAACTTACATGTTATGGTGATGTAGGTAGGAAATGCAGTAACAGACAACTATTATGACAACTTAGGAACAGTGAATTATTGGTGGAGTCATGCAATGATCTCTGATAGAACTTACAATCAACTTGTTAACAAGTGTGATTTCAAGCGACTGATTAGTAAGGAATCAAATGAATGTGAATCACTGTACTATTACGCCATGGACCGCGAATTCGGGAACATTGATCAGTACAACATCTATGCCCCTCCTTGCAACAACTCTGATGGTAGTCGTCGTAGCTCAACCGAGCAGTCGATGAGATTACCTCACCTTCCTCGTCCGGTACATCTGCTTTTCATAGCCTTGACGCGTTTTGTCTGACTAATCATATTCTTTAGTGTAAATTCGCCCCTGGCTCGAGCATCTTCGATTCTTGATCATTGATCATGGATGATTTTGTATGAGTGGTGATTAATGAGTTTTGTCGTGTTCTTTCGTGTTAGACGCTGAGAAAGTGGGCAGGTTATGATCCTTGCACTGAGAAGTATGCTGAAATATACTACAATAGACCAGATGTTCAGAAGGCAATGCATGCAAATACAACCAGGATTCCATATAAATGGACTGCTTGCAGGTTGACTGACTATCCCCGCTTATACGGGAGTCTCTCACAGGCATTGGGACATGCTGATGTTGAATTTCGACATTTCTGACGAATTCTATTTTACGTTGCTTTCAGTGAGACTTTGAATCGTAACTGGAACGACACCGATGACTCTGTTCTTCCAATCTATCAGGAGTTGATGAAATCTGGTTTGAGAATGTGGGTATTCAGGTCAGTTAGGGAATGATTTTGACTCTTCCTTAGTTATATACTTGAAAATGTACCTCTAGTTATTGTTCACATTTATACATCTGTTATCGTGAGGGGACGCTTAATGTGAGCGTGATCACATTTTTGCTCCAATTTATACGTCTGTTATGATCCAGTGGAGATGTGGATTCTGTAGTACCAGTTACAGCAACTAGGTATTCTCTGGCACATCTCAAATTGGAGATTCAAGTTCCATGGTATCCTTGGTATGATAACAAACAGGTAAACGCACTTTTAAGATGTATGCGCGTCAATTATCTAAATATAATTTCTTATACTTCTCCCTCCGTCCCTAAATGATTGTCACATTTGACTTTTGGTGGTCAATAAAACGCGATTTAAATTACAAATATCTCTTATTCTAAATGCAAAAAAAATATAATAAGCTGATATTTCAAAAATATATATTGAGACGAATCTAACGAGGTCCCACAAGACTATATTATTTCTTTTCGTTTAGTGAGAATTCGTGATCAAATTTTGTTATAATTGACCACAATAGTCAAAATGTGACAATCTTTTAGGGACGGAGGAAGTTCGCCTAAATTCATAATTAAGAAACTTTGTTCTAAAAAAATTTCGTTAAATTTCACAACCAGAAGAGTTTTGTCTTAATTATACGATTGTCACTTTTTGAGACTTTTTATCAACTTATACCACTACATTTCATTTTTTACATTATATAGCACTAGAGGAGAGGCAAAATGACTAAATTGCCCCAATATTTTGATACATTTTTTTTTACTTCTTTTTCGATTGTTTTTTTTTAAAAAAAAATTTACTACTTTTTTACAATTTTTAATGGTTTTTTTTAGACAAAAAGTTTTAACTAAAAGTTTGGTAGTTGTTCGCCAAAAAGTTTGGTAGTTGTTTGGCAATAGTGTTCAATTAGTAATTGTTCGCAAAGATGCTCGGTTTCGTAGTTTTTTCTCAAAAAAATTTTGATTCTTTTTTTGTTTTTTCCCGATTGTTTTTCGAATTTTTCTAATAAAAATAGTTCGATTTTGGTACTTGTTTGCCAAAAGGTTCGATTTTGGTAGTTGTTTGCCAAAAGGTTTTCGTAGTTTGCCACAAAGGTTCGGATTTCATAGTTTCTTGACAAAAATGTTTGATATTTTGTAGTTTTTTCCCAAGAAGGTTCAATTTTCGTAGTTTTATCACAAAATTTTTTTATTTTGTTAGTTGTTTGGCAAAAAATGTTCGATTTTGGTAGTTGGTTGCCAAAAAACTACCAAAACCGAAATTATTTTACGAATTGAAACTTTTAACTAAAACAACTACGAAAACCGAACTTATTTTGCGTAAAAATTACGAAAATAGAACTTTTTTACGGAAATCGAAACTTTTAGCTAAAACAAATACCAAAATCGAACCACTTTTATTAGAAAAAAACAAACAAAAATAATAATAAAATTGATTTTTTTTTAAAAAAAATTAGAACTTTTTTCATAGAAAAAAAATAGAATTTTTTTATAGAAAAAATCAGAATGTTTTTTAAAAATTTGGAAAAATAGTGTATCAAAATATTGGGTGGCAATTCAGTCATTTTGCCCCACACTAGTCCTATTTAATGTAAAAAATACACCCTCCGTCCCTAAAAGATTGATACATTTTGACTTTTGTTGGTCAACAAAACACAATTTAAAATATAAATATCTTTTATTCTAAATCCGAAAAAAGTTATAAAAAGTTGATATTTCAAAAATATATATATTGAGACGAATCTAACAAGATCCCACATGATTATATTATTCATTATCGTTTAATGAGAATTCTTGATTAAATTTTTTATTTGATCACCAGAAGTCAAAATGTATCAATCTTTTAAAGACGGAGAAAGTAAAAAATAGTACTATAAGTTGATAAAAAATCTCAAAATGTATCAATCATACAATTTTCTCTAATTTTGCGATTGCCCGTAAACTAAATTTTATTTTTATTCTTACAAGGTTGGAGGATGGACAGAGGTATACAAAGGTTTAACTTTTGCAACAGTACGAGGGGCAGGGCATGAAGTGCCACTTTTCAAGCCAAGAGCTGCTTACAAATTATTCAAGGCATTTTTAAGTGGGAAGCCTCTTCCAAAGTCCTAAAACAGCAACGTGTGAAATTTTATTTAGTAGCTATTACATTTACAACTGTGTATGGTAATGTGCTGTGGTAAAAAGTGGCCACACCAGTTCAGATATTTGGTTTCGTTCGATTTTATTAGGATGCCTTGTCAAAATCTGAACCCAAAACCTCCATTTACGGAGACTGGATCGATAACTATTAAGTCAAAAGACAACGGTTCTCACCCCTCCCTTATCAAGCTCAATTTACACTCCCCCACATGCATTTGACCCTAGTAGTGCCTCCGCCACCCCCATCCCAAACTAAGCCTCCCATCCCCCATACCCTATTTAAATACATTTCCCATATCTCCTTTATCATTCAATTCTAACACAATTATCCCCTTTCTATTCCACTTTCCCAACGAATTGGTAGTTCTTTGGCAATTTCATTCTTCAACACAATTATTCCACTTTCTATTCCACTAAGACAACGTGTTATTGGAGAATGACAACACGATTTTTAGTGTTCCGGGTCGGGTCTGGGTCGTGTCAAGTAATATAGTAGTCAAGTAGAGTATCGTCTCACAAATTCTAATATGTTGAGTACATGTCTTTTTAATATATCCTTAATTAACTAAGTTACTTAATAAGCTAAATAAAGCACTAATGTCAAAATAAGAAATAACAATTAACTAATAATCATGCAGAAGCTAGCCAGGGCACATGAATTCGTTGGAACGTCATATTAATTAAGTATGAGATTGTTTATCAATTTATCACAAGAGGAATCTAAAATATTAATATTCTCTCTCGAGTGATACTAAACTCGATATGCCAAGAAACTAACTATATCTCTATGACAGTTGAGTTAATCGAATAGCCTAGTGGAAAAAAGCTCTTGCTAGGGACCAGAAGGTCTTGGGTTCGATATACCTCATTGCTAATTTACAAAAAAAATATATCTCTATGATAGTATAAAATATTGAACGGATGAAGCATAAAAACCTACAACTTGCACATGTCAATACCTGTGTTCTAATTGACAACCTTATCTCTAGAAATCAATCATTCATAGAAACAATTCATTAATGGCCAGTTAATGAAAAGTAATAGTAATTAAACCAAACAATTAGAGTTAGAAATTATGCGATAAACAAATCTCACTAAAAATAAATAATCCAAATCCAACTACATCGTGTCCGTGACTAACAATAAATTAGTTCAGAATTGAAAAAGACAAGAAATAATTAACGTTCCTATAAAACATCATAAAAGTAATGGAGTGCTGAAAATCTTCTGTATGTCCTTTTGCTCTGTGTAGAAGCTCTCTTTTTTTGTTTGGAGGAGAGTCTTATTTATAGATAACTTCAGGTTTCTTTAGGTTTTCTCTGGTGGGCTTGTAAAGATTATCGGCCCAAACATCGAAAGCTTCATTACAATCACATTGGCTCGTCAAGAACTTCATTGTTGGGCTGGTGTTGGTCCATGTCATCAATTAGGCCTCTTATTTCTTCGATTAACTCAATAATGGCCTACAAGCAAGATTAGGTGAAAGCAATTCGTGACTCAGCTTGCTATAGTTCCCAGCATTGAGGGACCAGTGTAGTTGCTTTGTGACAATACTGGGGCAATAGCTCAAGCTAAGGAACCTTGAGTACATCACAAATCCAAGCACGTATCCAGAAAGTATCACCTGATTAGAGATATGCTTAATAGAGGTGATATCAAAGTATGTAAAGTAGCAACAGAGGCCAAACCACTAAGTCAGGCAAAGCATGATGAGCATGCATCGAACATAGGTCTTAGACAAATGTCGCAGTGGTGTTAGGTTAAGTGGGAGACAGTATGTATTTTTCATGTTATGTGAACAAATATATGAATATTATTGCTTCTCATATTCTTATTTGTTTACGATGCCTATATGTTACAATTTTCATATATTATACATGTATTGTATCCTCGATAAGGAAAAGCGAAATCCCTAGGTTAGTCTATGTTTTGTAGAGAGGCAACATGAACTGTTGATTACACCTCTTCAA